>VNJW01002689.1:0-21816 GCA_008042615.1 Drosophila auraria
AATGAAATTAAAACCGTAATTCTAGAACTATAAAAAACGACTATATCTCGAAATTTATAGAAATTCGTTGTAAAACAGAGAAATTAAAAATTTTTGTACATTAATTTCGCCATCATTCCTATGGCAGCTATAGGATATAGTGGTCCGATTTCGGCCGTTCCGACATATATACTGCGTGCTAAAGAAATAAGACTATGCTGAAAATTTCAGCCCGATAGCTCAAAAACTGAGAGACTAGTTCGCGTAGAAACCGACAGACAGACAGACGGACAGACAGACGGACAGACAGACGGACAGACAGACGGACAGACAGACGGACATGGCTAGATCGACTCGGCTGGTGATGCTGATCAAGAATATATATACTTTATGGGGTCTGAGATGCCTCCTTCACTGCGTTGCAAATATCATGGCAAAATTATAATACCCTCTGCAAGGGTATAAAAATTTGGTTGTGGATTTTAAAGTGCCTTTTTAAATATAATATAATATAAATATATATATATGGAAAATATAAAAATACGATGATTATGAACATATTAGTTTTCGGTCCTGGTTTGCCATTTGCTGGGAATCCCCATATTGTATTAAAAGTGAAGTATTGGCTAGATAAATAGTGATAAGGGAAACCAGCGTCTTAATTCCCCAGTCTCCTTTTCCTGTGACCTGATTAAGACCGTTCTGTTGCGGGTGAAATGAATTTAAAAATTGATCCAACACCCAGCAAGCTGATATTGTTTTGCTTCTCGTTCCTGTCCCCTGTCCCCTGTCCCTGCCGCTGCCTGTGTCCTATCAATTCTCAGTCTTTGGTGCTTGGCTCTCGCATATATCAATGCCCCATCAAGCCACATACATATACACCGCGCATTGACACACGTTGAAGCTGTGTGCAAACAGAGAAAATGGCTGAGGGAAGAGCCAGATCCAGCGGGACCAAGATGGAGGCAAAGGAAAGCTGCCAACAGAATATATAGCTCTTGGCTTTGGGTTGGGCAAACTTTTTGTCTTGTGTGTGGGGGCAAGAGGATAGAAAGGGGGTGTGGTGTGTCCGTGGTGTGCGAAGGGTGTGTGGACGTGTGGGGTGCAGTTCATACAGCTGCTGCAGCTGGGCGATGATGCGAGTATGAGCTCGGGCATTGACACACTTTGCTTAGCTTGTCAGCTGCTCTGTTTGTTTGCATTTTGTACGCCATTGAGCAGGAAATTAAAAATGTCCATAAAGATTTATATGTACATATGTATGGCGCGCATACGCACGCAGAAAGAAACATACACGTACTACTACATCCAGAAAAAAAAAACATTGCCTAAAATTTAAGGTAATTCGACCTAAAATGGACGTCGAGGAATTTGTTGCCTTAAATCAAGGCAATACGATTGCTTAAAATTGAATTTATAGACAAGAGAACATTTTTAGGTAGTACGTGACCCTAAACACTTCCATTATGGCCTCAAATTAAGGTAATGCGTGACCCAAAATATTGACTTTATATTTAGGTATGATAGAATATAAAAAAATATATTTTGCTCAGCTATAATATTGTTTTTCCATTAATAAAGAAATGTTCAAGCCCGGATTCGTGTTCAGGCTAAAAGATTCCTTCGAAAACACTATGTTTATCGTATTCGATACGCAGAATCCTTGCAGGGCAGTGTAATTAACAGCTAACAGGGTAACAACATTTTTTGATTATATATTTTACACTACGGTCTGTATTATACGGCTTACATTCTTTAAGCATTTTAAACCTAAAAAACTAAGTATTCCATCTTAGCCTCAGTTCAATTATTATTTATACAGAAATGTATTTACTTTACTTATTAATTTTCTTTTTCATTTCCAATAAGTTTATTGAAGCTGTAAACAATTTCTTGAATTGTAAAATATATTTTTTTACCTTCCTGGACAAATTCAATAGCTGATTTGAATTATATTTAATTTAACTTTTCTTCATCCTTTATAAACGAAATTGATTATTTGTAAGTTGTTTTGCATGGAATAATATAATTAATTAATTTAGATTTAGCTAAGCTATTTGTTTATAACTGTATAATGTGTCTAAAAGTATGCAATATAATGTTTAAGGCACTAAATTCAGTGCAACTTTTATAAGACACTTTTGAGTGATTTCAAAACTCTTGTTGTTCATACAAACACAAACACACAAAACACAAGCAAATCGTCTTCAGCTTCGTCTTCGTCTTCGTCTCAGCGCGCACTATGTTTGAGGCCTTACACAAAAATAACTACAACCGCAGCTGTTTTAAGGCAACAACAACTTCATCACACATTATCCTCCCAATGCCTCCTCGAAACCAAGCAAATTCCCACCTTTTTGTTTGCGTTATTTTAAGTTTTTCGTTTTTGAGTACTATTTTTTTATGATTATTTGTTGACTTGACATTTTTTTGTATTTTGTCGGCTCAGTGTTTCTTAACTGGACTTGCACCGTGGAATAAATTGACCACCAAAAAAAATAACAATAACATCAGTCGGAGACTGGACAGGAGGAGAGACAGCGTTGGAAACAGAGTGTGTGAGAGAGCGAGAGTGGCGAACGGCGGACGGCGGACGGGAGACGAACGCGAGAGATGCGAACGCTTCCGTGCGGAAGTCAAGCGACGACTGAAAGTGAAAACGAAAACGAAAATGAGACTGCAGGCCAAACAGAGAATGGCGGAGCGACGGAACTAACGGTGTATTACAATCCAGGCGCTCCGCCATTTCTCTGCTGCGTCTGCGTGTGTGTGTCGGAGGCTCCGGCTTGTCTGTGTGCGTGCGAGAGCCCGTGCACTTGAAGAAGGGCAGCTAACTTATTGGGTTATTTACCAAAAGGTTTCCATACGGCTAAACTAAACTCTACAGAGCCAAGTTAAATAATCGAATAGCCCAATGATTTAAGTTTGAGATATATATATATTTTTTTTTTACCATAATATAAAAATTTTTAATGATTTAATAGATGAAAGCTCTATAAAAACGTAGAGCTCAACTCGTAATAGAAGTTTGATTATTTAAGTTCATGATAATTTTTGTAATAATACAATTATCCGTAAAATCATTATCTAGTCGTTTTTTTAGTGTACTTACTTTGTGTGTATATGTGTATAAATGGTCTGGTTTACAGCTTTGTTGTTATTGTTTACCTTTTCCCTGGGGCACCCACACATAAGAACTAGCAAATTTTTGGGCGCCAAGGAGAAGGTCGTCAAAAATCAGCTGTTGCAAAAAAGTGTTTGCTAGGAAGCTTTTACAAAGTAGACTTTTGTGTCATTTTAAAAACAATTGTCGTCATTTTTGTTCGTTGAACAGAATAATACAATTATTTTATTATTATCATTATATAGTAGTTTCTCTATTTGTTATATTATTGCCTAAAAAGCAGCCGAAGTATTTTAAAAGTCCAGGCCAAGGACTTAAGCTTTCAGTGCCCTTTTCTCCTTTCATTAACTTTGGTATTGTGGAATAGATTTAATTTTTTGAAACAAAAATGAATAAATAAATAAGTATTGACAAATATAAACAAAAAGGACTTTCATTTTTCACCAACTGATCTCTGATAAGCTGCTGGAATTAAATATTTAATTTTTTACTACTTGTTATCCTTAACTATAATCTACATTCTTTAATAAATACCTGCTTCTGAAATCACATATATTCAAGCATAATAAATATCTTCATTTTCTTTGAATGCCTAACATAAGTTAAAACTTTAAAAGCAGATTTTTAAACCTTATAAAGCTTTTGATTAAGCTAAGGAGTTTATTAGCAAAACCTTTAGTCAATATATTATTGGGATTGGGAAAGCTTTGAAGAACTTGAAGAAGCTTTCCCGCACAAAAGTCTTGCCAAAAATCTCGGTCTATGAAAAGCTCTATTTAAAGCTATCTCTTAGAGAAGCTTACCCACACAAAACTTCAAGGGTGCTTAGGAATGTTAATTCCTTTTCCGCTTGACTAAATTTTCATTCCAAGCTTTTGATAAAGTGTGGATTTAAGCCACACGATTAACAGTTTTTGCCCGTTTCCCGTTGTTATTTGAAAATTACCACAAGAAGTTCTGACCACATCGAAATTAATGTTGCATTGAGGGGGCAGGATTGAGAAGAAGAAGGGGGCCTGAAACTGCTTACTCAGCTTCTGCTGACTTAACAACTTTACAATTCACCGCATATGTCAAATGCAGGACTCCAAACCCTGCCGCAACAAAAACCGCAATGACAATCCGCTGACAAGGGAATATAAAATATATACTGAGGAAAAAGTATAATAATTCAGGACCTTGGGGAAACTTTTCGCCTTCTTAAAAACTCGACGCTATTCTTAGCCAATTTTTATTCATTGAAGCATTTTAATTACTTACAGAACTATTATTTGTTTCCCGTCCTATTATTTGTTTTCCTGTCCGTCTGTCCGTGTTGGTAAACAGATCTCAGAGACTATAAGAGCTAGAGTTACCAAATTTGGTGACAACATTGGGATCTTGGCCACGCCCACTTCCGCCCCGAAAAACATAAGAAACATGGTATAAAGCTATAGTCGTAATTTCGGCCTAAAGTAAATAAATTAAATAAATAGGTTGGCACTCACGGACGGTTTCTAGAAATTTAAACAAAATCGGATGATAAACATGGAAGTTATTAAACGATAAAGATTCAGTGAATGCTTCTTCTTTTTCTACGTTGACAGCGCACGTGCGTGTTGCTCAACATGTCCTTAGCAACATTTGTCTTTATTAGGTGTTGCTCAACATGTTCCTAGCAACATTTGTCTTTTTTAGGTGTTGCTTTGGCAACTTTTGTCTTAATATGTCAACAATTCTTTTTTCCATGTCCATATACAATTAAATTTCACCGACAACGCTTTGGGTTCCCTACTTGTTTGTATTATGGGTCGCTGGCCAATCAGGCATGATATGAAAGCATCCTGAAAGAACCTAAGCGAATGGCCTTGCCTGTCATCCTGAGATGGGCGAAGGAACACATAAACCATTTCGATTCAGCTCACCTCATTAGACTGTCAGTCGCAAGAACTCGATTAACATTTATTTACCTTTTTCTTCTTCGACTTTCTATACATGTATAACCCACACCTTTGCTGTTTCCCAGCTGAAATAACTTCCCTCGTTTTTTTGCCTTGCTGCTGCTGTCATTGTCGTGGAGTGGAAATGTGACGAAAGTAATGCGATATCCTAGCCAATTACAGATCACAGAACAAAAAGTATATACCAACAAACAACCAGATTAGCAAAAGAATTAAGAAATAAATATAGAAAAAAGAGAGAGATAAAAGCAACAACAAGTGTTACTTGGCACTGGAAGCTGGTCTGCCTCAAAGGTAATTTATAACGGTCGCTATACACTATCGACATAACAAATGAAACTACCACGGCTGTGGGCCATAAACACCAGCTGCCATAGGGCAGATAAAGAGCATGAGTTTTTTATCCAGAGTATAAAAATTTAAAGATAAAACGTAGTTCTGTTTACGGTATTACTGGTATTCGCTGCTATAAGTATTATAGAATATGTTTTAGTTTTATATTCTAATTTTATTTATTTATTTCTAATAATATATTTCACTTAAATTTTACTCAGCGTTTACAAAAAAGCAGTTTCGGCATTTTCCAATGTCAGAAACCTACATTTTTAAAGTGAGAAGTCATTAAAAGAATATGTAGTTGCTGCCTTTTTGACCCACATCATCACCATCCCCAAGCCAAAGGTGATAACACCCCTGATGCCTTTTAGTCGCAGGTGTTACCCAATGTATCTGTGTGTATGTATACATACAACAGAACAAACACACACACACACAATGGGGGAATGGGAAACGGATGTCGGACAAAAAGATGGTGGGCGCTGAAGTGAGAGATATAAAGATTCCGTAGACCAACTCCCAGGAGCATATTTATACACTGCCACAGCAACGGCCACAGGAATGCGGAGGGAACTGAATATCCTGTAAATAGGATAGGGGTTTATTAAAAATTGATGCCATAAAAATTGCGCATTCATATTGTGAAAAATGCTTCTGAATATCTTCAGGCACATATACTGCATATATGCATGGTATACCATGGGCAAGCATTAAGGATGTACATATGTATGTATGGTATGTATGTATGTACAGCGAGAATAAAACCAAAAATAATAATACTTATATTGTGAAAAATATTGTATACCCAAAAGAAAACAAGTGGGAAAGCTACAGTCGAGTGTGACCGACTGTGAGATACCCGGTACCCAAAGCATTGTGGGTGAAATTGAATAGCACATGAGCATAGAAAAACGAAAATGTTGACAAATGTAGACAAATGTTGCTAGAAACATGTTGAGCAACACCCAAAATACACAAATGTTGCTAGGGACATGTTAAGCAGCACGCATTGGCACTCTCAACATCTCTCTCAAAAGCTAAGTGCTCAGACACGCGAAATTATACCTAAGCAGTGCGATAGAGCGAGAGAGTGTGAAAGCATTTATTGTTTAATAACTTCCATGTTTATCATCCGATTTTACACAAATTTTCAGAACACGTCCACGATTGCCTACTTATTAAGTCTATCTATTTATTTTGAGCCAAAAATCACGCCTATAGCTTATATACCGTCTGTCCGTCTGTCCGTCCGTCCGTGTAAAACAACAGATCTCAGAGACTATAAGAGCTAGAAATACCAAATTTGGTGACAACATTGGAATCTATTGCACGCAGATCAAGTTTGTTTTAAAAATTTGGCCACGCCCACTTCCGTCCCCGAAAATAATAAAAAACGGTATATAAGCCATATGCGTGATTTTCGGCGTAAAGTAAATAGACAGTCTTAACAAGTAGGAAATTGTGGACGTGTTCTGAAAATTTGAGTAAAATCGGATGATAAACATAGAAGTTATTAAACACGCGAAATTATTCCTAAGCAGTGCGCTCTCTCCCTCTCTTTTTCAGAAACTTTATTGTTTAATAACTTCTATGTTTATCATCCGATTTAACTCAAATTTTTAGAACACGTCCCCGATTGCCTACTTATTAAGTCCATCTATTTACTTTAAGTCGAAAATCACGACTATAGCTTTTATACCGTTTTTTATTATTTTCGGGGGCGGAAGTGGGCGTGGCCAAATTTTAAAACAAACTTTATCTGCGTGCAACACATTCCAATGTTGTCACCAAATTCGGTAACTCTAGCTCTTATAGTCTCTGAGATCTGTTGTTGCACACGGACGGCCAGACGGACAGGCGGACAGACTGACAGACGGACAGACGGACATGGCTTAATCGACTCCCTAGTGACGCTGAGTAAGAATATATATACTTTATAGGGCCGGAGATTTCTCCTTCTGCCTGTTACATACATTCTCTTCTGCCACTAACTTATAATACCCTTGTACCCTATGGGTACCGGGTATAATAATATCGACAATAATCTTACAGAAGAAACAGATTCTTTAAATTTTCGGAATTGATGATTTATTGCCTTATAGCCTAAAAATTCTTATTTTTAGGAGAAATATTTTAGGAATTGTAGGCCTAAAATTTGGGCAATGACTTAAATAAAGCGATTTCATTTTTAGGTAATAGGTAACCAAATATAAAAGAGTGTTTTTATTTCCCGATCACACCAAAAATGTTATTGCTCTTAAGCACTGCGTCTTAATTTAATTTAAAATATTATAAATCATTATTATATTGATATTGATAAATGTTAAACATGTGGGAAAGCTGCAGTTGAGTGTGACCGACTGTGAGATACCCGGTACCCAAAGCTTTGCGGGTGAAATTGAATAGCACATGAACATTGAAAAAAGAAAATCTAGACAAATGAACACAAAAATTGCTAGAATTATGTTAAGCAACACTCAAAAGAGACAAATGTTGCTAGGAACATGTTGAGCAACACCCAACAAAGACAAATGTTGCTGAGAACATGTTAAGCAACACGTACGTGCGCTCTCAAAGTCTCTATCAAGAATAAGAAGAAGTATACACAGAAACTTTATTGTTTAATAACTTTTATGTTTATCATCCGATTTTATTCAAATTTTCAGAACACGTCCGCGATTGCCCACTTATTAAGTCTTTAAGCCGGGCGTGTTGTCACCAAATTTGGTGGCTCTAGCTCTTATAGTCTCTGAGACCTATTTACCAACACGGACAGACGGACAGACAGACTGAGAGACGGACATAGCTAAATCGACTCGGCTGGTGACGCCGATCAAGAATATATATACGTTATAGGGTCGGAGATTTCTCCTTCTGCCTGGTACATACATTCTCGGTTGGCACTAACTTATAATATCCTTGTACCCTGTGGGTACCAGGTATAAAAATACCCCAGCTTCGTAAGGCCAAAGTAAACGTCATTATTTGTATAGCTCATTGAGATCTGATGCCCGATAAATCAACATGTTGTGCCATATCCCGAGTTGTAATGTTTATGTGCACCCTTGTAAACAGGAAACGGAAATCAGCATGCAAGCGCACGAGGCAACAACAACAGTAAAATCAACATCAGCACTTGGATTATTATTGGTTTTCGCCGGCCGTCTCATATTGCTGTTGTTGCTTGTGGCAAACATGTTTGGGCTTCGGTTTCGGCCCATATAGCTTTTGCTAACATGGCCAAATCAGCCCGTGTTACAAGTCAGCCTGGACGAAGTGGAATTAGGTCGGTGGGAAGTGCAAATATAGAATGGGGATGGGGATGGGATGGTAGGAGGGTATTTATGCTTGACTAGTGTGTTTACCAAACCGATCATATGCATAAATATGGTTAAATATTTATGGTTAAATAGTAACACAAAGTTGATGGGCCCATTAACTGGAAATGTCCGATATAATATTTTAAGCATTTTATACCCATTTAATGGATTTTTTGTAAACGATTAATAAAACGTTAGGGAGCAATTATATATTTAATGTATGTGTTCTTTTATACAGCACCCCTATCGTCCTTTATAGGTTATTAACAATCTCATAGCGACTTCGCCAGCTGTAAAAATAATATACCCTGAGGAAGTATATATAACTTTGGTCAGATGTTTATATTCCTTATGAGTGACTTACATCAAACAATCATTTTATATAGCTGGCATATACTTTCACACTGAGCTGCAAAATTGATTAAAACATACAAAAAAAAAACAAGAAAATATGCTATCTTCGGTAAACCGAAATTTGTATACCTTTGCAGTCTGCTATTGGATCATTAAAAATCGATTCATTTTGGTTACAGTTGAAAATATATCTTAGTTTGTAAACATTTTACATCTTACATGTAGAATTTTACATTTTACATGTAGAATATTACATTTTACATGTAGAATTTAACATTTTCATTAAAATCGACCGATCGTTTCTATAGCAGCTATATGATATAGTTGTCCGATCTTAATGAAATTAAAGCCGTAATTCAATAACCGTAAAAAACTGATATATCTTTTTGACCATATATGTATATGTACATATTATATAGATAAATACTGTCATTTATCCCCTTTAAGGAACACAGTTACCCGCAGGCAATGTTTTCCATGCAATAAACGCAATTGATAAATCAATAAGATTCAAAGAACTTTAAGCGTAAAAAATATTTAATGATACAGATAACAAACTGTATATTTTTTCAGTTTGCTTACATAAATTAATTAATAGCATCCTCGTTTATAAAATTGCCCTACTTTTTGCACTGAAAAAGTGTTATTTCCGTCACATTTCAAGCAAATATTTATGTGTAAAAACAACCTTTTAATTTGTTGGCTGTTGACACAGTTCATTATTTTTTTGCTTGTTTATCCTCTGCAAGGGTATATTAACCCTTCAGGGTATTATTATTTTAGTCAAAAGTTTGCAACGCGGTGAAGGAAGCATCTCCGACCACATAAAGTACATATATTCTTGTTTGGCCGTCTGTCGGTCTGTCCGTCCGACCGTATGAGTTACCAGATTCCAGAGACCATAAGAGCTAGAGCTATCATATTTGAAGGCAACATTCTAGTCGGTTGCACGCAGACTAAGTTTGTTCTCAAAGTACCGCCCTTGAAATCATGAAAAACGCAAAACTAAGCAATTGTCGTAATTTTCGGCTTAAATTAAATATATATAAAATAATGCATTTATGCGGATGTTCTCTTAAAATTTCAGTAAAATCGGATGATAAACATAAAAGTTTTCAAACAATAAAGTTTCTGTGTGTGCTTCTTCTTCCCCTGTGTTGACAGCATCAGTGCGTATTGCTCAACATGTCCCTAGCTACATTAGTCTATTTTTTAAGTTGCTCAACATGTTTCTAGCAACATTTGTCTTCATTTGTCAACATTTTCTGTTTTAATTTCACCAACAATGCTTTGGTTACCGCGTATCTCACTGTCGGTCACACCCGACTCAAGCTTTCCTACTTGTTTCTATTCCCATCAGTATATAGGTCGGAACAGGCCAGATTGCACCACTATTACATAGCTGCCATAGGAACGATCGGGTCGAATTAGCCGATTTTCGTTGTTTTTAGAGATATAGGATTAAATCTTTATAAATATGCACTAAATGGGAACACTATATTTATCTTATGGCTTCCATAAGAATGATCGGATCAATTTTGCCGATTTTCGTGGTTAATATTAATATAACGGACTAAGACTTAATATATGGTCCTTTAATTAATTTAATTTTTGAACGGTTGGACCAAACTAAAATTTTTATACCTGGTACCCATAGGGTACAAGGGTATTATAAGTTAGTGCCAACCCAAAATGTATGTAACAGGCAGCACTATAGGTGTAACTTATAATTAATGTGCTAGGCACGAAAATTATAGAAATTATTTTCTAAATAAAACAATTTAAATATTAAAAATAAAAAATTAAATAAAATTAATAATACAAAATAAACAACAAAATTTAGGTTATACAAACTGTGAGATACCTGGTACCCAAAGTATTGTGCGTGAAATTAAATAGCACATGAACATGGAATGTTGACAAATGTTGCTAGAAACATGAAAGAGACAAATTCCGCAGCTGTACGCAGCTGCATTACGAATTAATACTGCGCCCGAAAGCACGCAACACGTTTTTTCGCTACTGCCTTTGTGGTTCAGAAGAAGAAGAAGAAGCATTCACATAAACTTTATTGTTTAATAACTTCCATGTTTATCATCCGATTTTACTCAAACTTTCACAATACGTCCGCAAATGCCTACTTATTTATTTTATTTATTTACTTTAAGCCAAAAATTACGACTATAGGTTATGTAAAGTTTTTTACGATTTTTGGGGCGGAAGTGGGCGTGGCCAAATTTTAAAACAAACTTGATCGGCGACAGATTCCAATGCTGTCAGCAAATTTGGTAACTCCACCTTTTATAGTCTCTGAGATCTGTTGTTTCAGACAGACAGACGGAAATGGCTAAATCGGCTGATCATACTTGCCATAGGAATGATCGAAAAATTAATGAAACAAATATTATAACTTCTCTGTTTTTCAACGAATTTCAATAAAATTTGAGATATAGCTGCTTTTTAGAGTTCTTGTTTTAATTTCATTAAGATCGGACAACTATATCATATAGCTGTTATAGAAGCGATCGGTAGAATTATATGAAACTGTAACATTCTACATGTAAAATGTAAAATTTACAAAATTTACATAATTTGACGTTTTTTTTATATTACCAAAATGGATCGATTTTCAATGATCCAATTGCAGACTGCAAGGGTATACAAACTTCGGCTTACCGAAGCTAGCTTTCTTTCTCGTTTTTTAGTACTTTATGTAGCAATTTAATATGCACCATGGCAGTTTCTTTGAAAGGAATTTAGTTTAAAATTTTGTGGTAACTGCATTAGGTGGCTTATAAATTGCATAAATAAACGTTATTCAATCATTAATCCCACCGCCGCGCAAATTTCAATTTGTGTCTGCGAATAGATGCGAGTTGCGAGATGCGATGAAGTGTTTCCGAAGCGATTTTTTACGCTGAGCTCGAATCGGAGCTTGAAAATGTTCCATCCCGTCACCCAATTTGAAACCCCGGAAGACAGAGTTTTTGACCATATCCAAAAAATTTTACAGCTAAACCCTGACGTGCTACGAACTTTGTTAATATCAGAAACTAAAAGCTGAAATATGCCCCTTAAAATGAAAACTTCACCGACTTGATCGCATGCATGCTTAACGCAGGGGGTGTTTTTATATATAGGGGAACAAAAACAGCACTATGTCGCATTTAATTCGCAGAATCCTTTCAGGGCAGTGTTGTTAGTCTTTTAAGCCTCAGACGAATGCAGTTGGTTAAACGCAGATGAGCGTTACTGCGAAATTAAACATATAGCAGCAATTGAATTCCAACACCCCCCAATCTTCAAGTGAGAAGCTCGTCCGAACCGTTGGAAAATGGTTAAAGTTATTTGCAACTGAAATTAAATTAATGCCACATTGCTATGCGCATAGAAAATGAGAGGAGACCGAAGAGGTAGTCGAAATAAAAATAAAAAAATATAAACAAGACATAAGAACAAGAAACAAGAAATAAGAAACAAGAAATAAGAAACAAGAAATAAGAAACAAGAAATAAGAAACAAGATGCAAGAAGTGAAAAGCTAGAGAGGGCATTGGGGAAAGCTGAGAGACAACAAAGTTAATTTATGTGTCGAGCCCTCTGTCGTATACCTTATGCTGAGCTCTAACTTTTCCAGAGAGTTTTCTAAATATCATATACATATATACATAAATACAAGTGTCAATACACGTAGAGCGGAAAAGGCAACAAAGACAAGAAATACACATGCACCCAGCCCTGCAAAAGAAAAATGTATCCACCGTTTTTATGCGTTTTTGTACCCATTACCTATAGGGTACAACGGTATGATTACTTAGTGCCAACCGAGGATGTATGTAACAGACAGAAGGAGTCATCTCCGACTTCATAAAGCATGGATATATATATTCTTGATCAGTGTCACCAACCGAGTCGATTTCGCCAAGTCTAAATTACTTACATAACTATTAACTGTTCCCCATTAAAAATTATTATTACCTTTACTAGCTTTACCTGACGTGAAATTGATGTTGTGGTGGCCGATCAGGCATGATGTTAAGGCATCCTGTAGGAACCTAAACTCATGGTCTAGCCCGTAATCTTGTGGTGAGCAAAGGAACACATAAATCAATTAAATTAAGCTCACCTTAATCGACTGGGAGTCATAACAACTCGATTAGGATGTATTTTCTTGCATTTCTTCTTCGTCTTTCTATGCATGTATAACCCAAGCCTTTGATTTTTTCCAGCTTCAATAACTTCCCTCGTTATACCCGGTACCCATAGGGTACAAGGGTATTATAAGTTAGTGCCAACCGAGAATGTATGTAACAGGCAGAAGGAGGCGTGTCCGACCCCATAAAGTTTATATATTCTTGATCAGCATCACCAGCCGAGTTGATTTAGCCATGTCCGTCTGTCCGTCTGTCCGTCTGTCCGTCTGTCTGTCCGTGTGAAACAACAGATCTCAGAGACTATAAGAGCTAGAGTTACCAAATTTGGTGACGACATTGGAATCTGTTGCACGCAGATCAAGTGTGTTTTAAAATTTGGCCACGCCCACTTCCGCCCCCGAATTTCGTAAAAAACTTTATATATGCAAAAGTCGTAATTTTTGGCCTAAAGTAAATAGATAAAATAAATAAGTAGGCATTTGCGGACGTTTTCTGAAAATTTGAGTAAAATCAGATGATAAAGTTGGAAGTTATTGAACAATAGTTTCTTTTCCTCTTGAGCCACAACGGCAGTAGCGAAAAAAAGTGTTGCGTGCTTTCGGGCGCAGTATTAACTCGTAATGAATTTATCTCTTTTAAACTTTGCTCAACAAATTTTTGGCAACATTTGTCTTTATTTGTCAACATTTTGTTTTTTCCATGTCTGTGTGCTATTTAATTTCACGTACTTTGGGTACTGGGTATCTCACAGTCGGTCACACTCGACTGTAGCTTTCTCACTTGTTTTTTTTTTGCCATGCGACTGCTGTCATTAGTGCATTAGAGAGGAAATGTTGTAAAATTAACGCGATATCCTGAGCGATTACAGATTAAAGAATACAAAAATATACCAACAAAAAGCCACATCGTCTGTCCGTATAAAATAACAGATTTTAGGGACTATAAGAGCTAGAAATACCAGATTTGGTAACAACACTCTTATCTGTTGTTTTGAACCGTATAATTAAGCCGTAGTTGTAATTCTCGTCTAAAAGTACAAAATAATATAAAATAAATATATTTATGCAGACGTTCTGTAAAAATTTTAGGGGATTCGGATGTTAAACATGGGAGTTACTAAACAATTAAGTTTTTATGTACACTGAGCTCCTTTAACATTTACGTTTGTGCTGGCAGTACCGTAGGTGTTGCTCAACGTATTCCTGGCAGTATTTGTCTTTTATTAGGTGTTGCTAGCATGTTCTTAGCAACAAGTGTCTTAATTTGTCAACATTTAATAAATTTGTGCATAGTTAGACAAAGTGAATTAGCCATGATCATGTGCCTTTTAATTTAAACCACACCTAGGAAAAATAAATTCCTAAAATTACAGGAACTTGCATAATTTATTGCCTAAAAATTGCATAGCCATATTTTTAGAACAAATATTTAGGACAATTATACTTAGGAATCGTAGACCTAAAATTTTGGAAACGATATAAAGCAAACAATTCCATTTTTAGGCAATGGGTTATCTAAATTTTAGGTAAATTTTACAGTCGCGTGTGGCAAGTGCACAATGCTTTTGGTACCGGGTATTTCAAAGTCGGTCACAATCGACTGTACCTTTCCATTTTGTTTCAATTACATAAGTAAGTTTCTACATTAAGCAAGGGCGGAGAAGGAAAATGAAAAGAAAAGCCAGGCCTCCACCATTATCCAAATTTCCAACTCCCCTCATAAAATTTTGCCCAGTTTTCCCCATTTTCCTTTAAAGCTTCTCGCTGTGTTGTACAAATTTAACACGCTGTCAGTGAAAATATATTTAACTTTTCATTTAATTTGCGGTAATTTTGCAAAAAATATGTAATCGAATATTTACGAATAATTAAATGAGATGCTGAACACACACATGCACCTAATTAAATGAAAGTCATCCTTAAATGGCATTTAGATTTGTATTAAATATTACATTAAATACGTTGACATTCTTTTGGTCGAATTTCCAATTCATTTATAATTCGAGTGAAATCAAATGGAATTTTCGGTGACTTAACTCAGCCAGCAGCGCTTAAAAAAAAGGACTGTCTCTGGTTTATGCTACACTGCAAATATTACGTTAAACATCTTTTTAATTTCTAATTGATACATTTTATGAGGAATTTCTGTGTTATTTATATAAGTATTCGAGTTGTAAAAGAGAATTTCAGTCAATCAGTAATTAAAAGATACATAAGCCTAGCATTTTTTAAATGCCCATTGAAAATTAAAAAAACGTTGTAGAGTGTCATTAATTTATTTCCGAGCCTAGCTGGCAAAGCCTTGTATTTTCTTAGAGTGCCGGTACCAGTAACGACGAAGTTAAACACATTTCTTCTGCTCGCTTGGCGAATGTGAAACCAAAGTTAAATAAATACGCGGCAGTTGATTAGGCTGCTCCAGTCCCCGAGCTGTGGTAGAAGCCACCTGACTGAGCTGCTGAGCTCAGCTTGCGTGATGTGCCTGCGGCAGGATCCCATAAAGGGAAGGACCCATAAGCCCATTCCCTCTTCCACTCCCACTCATACCAGTTACTTCCTCTTCGCCAAAAATTTTGCCTCCATGTGGCTCCCTAATAAAGTTAATAAACTTAACACAAATGCTGACAACTGCTTAGCGATGAAATGAAAGGCAAGGCGGTTGGGGGAATTAAGGGCGGAACTGCTTCTGTTGGCACCTGTAACATCCTTCGGGACACAGCCGGCTACGCACTGGAATAATAAGCATAGAAATATATTTATCTGCCTAGACACCAGCGGACAGCTCTCAAATCCCTAGTGCTTTCTAAAAGATAAGCCACCCATTTGTCTCCGGTTCCGTTGGGTCTCAGGTATATTCGGCTATGGGAATGATTATATTTCTTTAAACTCATTAAGCATTTTCAAAAATCCTTTGACTGGTGACACAGTTTATTAATATATAATTGCATCGCTAACTCGGATACCAGACGATTTTCACTAACATATACTTCCAATCCTTAGACCTGAATAATGGTATTAGTACCTACATACGATCGAGGGGCTTTGTATACTCTGATATATATCAATGTGTGTACATATGTATATACCTGAAAAAGATGTCAACACAACGTATACGTGATGTAATTTGCAACTTAACCGCATGCGACTTATGTCTAAGTCTATCTAAGATAATTCACAAGCAATTTGAAAATAAAACTTGTCAACACGAAAAGCATACGCGGAAAAAAATTGGAATTAAGTTACCAAATTGAATCCCAAGTAGTTCTTAATGAATTTAAAAATTTCAAGATATCGCATGCTTAAATGAATCCAAATATTTTCGACTTATTTACGAATCGTTTTTATCATACATTATGTACATAAGCCTACACAATATTCCACAGACACTAAAATCCCTTAACCTTCATGAATTTTACATTTAAGAGGGAATATTGTATATATTTATTAATAACACTTCGATTTTTGTATTATTTTCTAAGTGTGCCACGTCATATACACCCCTTAAGTTAATTTACTTAGCATCCTTGGGCCAATAGTTTTAATCTACATTCCTTGTTCTGCCCGTCTGCCTTTAAAGCGACTGTAATCTATAATTTATTATAATTTGAATTATTTTTATTGCTTTTTGTTGTTGTTGCTGGGACGGCAGTTTAACTTCAATTTAATTTGCCGCCGTCTCTAGACTAATTTTCCGATGGTATCGTTAACGCTCTTGTCCTCTTATTCCCCCCCAAAAATGCCTTCTTTTTTCGCTTTATTTTTTGCCAACAAACAAATATCGCCAGGGGGGAGGAAAATGTGGAAAGTTTTCGCAGATTGTCGAAAGCCCCTAATTGTCTATAAGCGAGGGCGTGGTTTTTGCCACACACATTCATACGTTAAAGCGTATATAGAAATTTATGTATGTATATTCGCCACATATGCAGAGGCGCTAAGTGGTTCTCGGGGGACTTTAATGCCACATGGCGCCATTTGAATGAGATTTTAAATGTTTGCCGACTTTGTGGTCGTAAGAACCAGATTCGTACGTGTGAGTGAGT
This sequence comes from Drosophila auraria, assembly GCA_008042615.1. NCBI lineage: Eukaryota > Metazoa > Arthropoda > Insecta > Diptera > Drosophilidae > Drosophila > Drosophila auraria. Next base: position 17,246 of record VNJW01002689.1, read on the forward strand.
GTGGTATTTTTGATATTTAAATTGAGGCATAGCTTATATGTATAAACTATTATGCATATACGAAGAATGTGCTAAATAGCTTAACTCAATAAATAAAAGACTTTTAAATTTGTTTTCCAGGTTAAATTATAGCTATATAAAACCAAACAAGATTTTATTTAATTAAGTAAACTTACAAAACACCAAAATGAACGATAAGACAAGAAACACCAAATACTCTTAGGTATTTTTGGCCCATTGTGTATAATTTTAAATATTTATTAGCATAGGTGGAATAAAATATATATTTTAATTTATGATATTTAAAATCATTTTTTATATTCCTTAATTTACGATCTAACATCTCACCAGAAAAACTTTATCATAAACATAGTGAGAAGCGTAAGCCAACTTGTTTTTCTATCTGTAAGCCTTCACATTTTAATTGAGTTTCCTAAATTATTGCTGTTGGTTTTAGTTTGAGTTTTTATTTATGACAGCATTTAAGCCATATGGTAAAATATGGCTTAAGGTATGCAAAGCCCTTATAAAAGCTTTAAACTAAAAGAGTAAACGAATAATAAGGAGCAGGCTGCCTTTAAAAAATGCAAAGTAATTCTGCATGTACATATAGAGAGCCCTTATCCCCTTTGCTGAAGTCGGGGGAGTTTGGGGCACTTTGCAGTGAAACTGCAAATTGAAATGCTATTGAAAGTTTTTCCAGGCGACAGTTCACTCACACACACACACTCTGCAAGCACACACATGCTAACATAAAATTCAATTAGAGTTTTCAGTACTTTCATCAGCTGGCTCCTCCCTCCCCTCTCGGCTGTTTGTCTTTACTTTCCAGATGTGGGGCTGGCTTAGAGGCAGCTGGTGCGTGTAAAGTGTGCCAAGGCTTCTTCTTCTCTGGCTAAGGATGTTAACACCCGCTTACCTGTAAAGAAAGAGGGTAAAAAAACAAAGCAAAACCATTAAACACACATACTTATATGGGAAAATGGCCTGGCTAAAAGTCCGGTTAAAGTTTGGCCATAAACGCAGCAAAAGCCTATATTAATCATGACTTGGCCAATAATAAAACTCAACTGGAAATGGCCAGGAGAACGGTGAAAGGACATGAATAAAACAACAAGTCGACTTAGTCTCGTTTGGCTCACAAAGTAGTTTCTAGGAAGAATTCTGCTGGGATTTTGACTCATTAACCAAAGCCAATGAGATACAAACCTGGGGTTGGGCTTATTCAGATCTCTGTTAAATACGATTCACGCAATAAAAGAAACATATGTAAATAGTAGACAATTTTCTTATGAAATTTATTTATATATGCTTAAATATAAAATACCTAAGTAACAGGTTGAGTAACAGAAATTATATTGCAAACACAGTTGGAAATAGTAAACAGAGAAAATTATAGCATCCTTAATATGTACTTCTCTCAATATGTATGTACTTCTCTCATTTTCTTAATTTTCCTTAAGTTCTAAAGTATTTTTCCTTCACTTTAATTACAAAACAATAAAGAAAGCTAACTTCGGTAAACCGAAGTTTGTATACCCTTGCAGTTTGCAATTGGATCATTGAAAATAGATCTATTTTGGTAAAATTGAAAAAATATAGAATTTGGTAAATTTGTATAAAATTTACCTACATTTTTTACATTTTATATACATACATGAAGAGTTTTACATTTTCATATAAATCGACAGATCGCTTCTATGGCAGTTATATGATATAGTTGTTCGATGTTAATGAAATTAAAACCGTAATTCTAAATCGTAAGAAACTGTCATATCTCGAATTTTATTGAATTACGTTGAAAAACAGAAAATTTATTTCTTACACTAATTTCGCCATCATTCCTATGGCAGCTATAGGATAAAGTGGTCCGATTTCGTCCGTTCCGGCATATATTTGAAAATTTCAGCCCGATAGCTCAAAAACTGAGAGACTAGTTCGCGTAGAAACCGACAGACGGACAGACAGACAGACAGACGGACAGGCAGACGGATAGTTAGACGGACAGACAGACGGACATGGCTAGATCAACTCAGCTGGTGATGCTGATCAAGAATATAAATACTTTATGGGGTCGGAGATGCCTCTTTCAATGCTTTGCAAATACCGTGGCAAAATTAGAACACCCTCTGCAAGGGTATAAGAAATCAAATGAATACATACAACAAAGTGGAGAAATATTCTTGAATTGAAGTGGTTTTATCCTCATATTAAGTACGTCTGTAGTCAAGTTGGTAGAAAATAAGTGAGAGGGAAAGAACGGCAAAATCCCTCCTCTTCAGCTTTTGCTTCGTCTCGCTCTCACCTCCCAAAGATTAAAAACGTAATACATTTTTCAATGAATTTGTGGATTTTAAAACATGTACTCAAACTGAGTAAAAATCATCTTAAAGTGAGTATAACTTTATGTTGCTTGTTTCAGAGTCGGTACATGCTCAAACCTCAAATTACCAAAGCCTAAGCCTAATTTGGTTTGGATAGGTGAGTCCGTTCTTAAGTTATAAACTTTCAACGAAAAGTGGTTTCAATTTTTATATAAAGAGATAAAATATATTTATTTTTTTTTGGTGTAGTTGTAATAGGCGTAACCAAATTTTACGATAAAACCTTTGATATAATTTCTTACTTAATCAAAACCTCTTCAAAATTAGCGCTCTTGTACTGAGGAAACCAATGTAACCAGTTACATATAAACCAAAAAGCCAAATATCAATTGCAGGATGCCCTATGGTCCAGACGACCACTTTTCTTGGTCAAAATTGCTTAATTTAAAAGATGTCATCATGAATCTTTTCCAATGGAATTTTTGTAGTTTTAAGAAGATTCTGAATTTAAATTACCCGAAACAGGCAACTATATCCTACAGCTACCATAGGAACGATTGGGACCAACTTAAGATAAATTTTAGTTTATGTTGCTTTAACTAAATGTTAAAAATTTCGACTAAGTCGGGTCACGATTTCTCATGGTTTTAATAGCAACGATTCGGACACATATGTTGTTTCATTTATACATTTTTATGTCCGTTTCAATACATATTGAATGAATACATGTTAATATATTTTTTTACGCAATTCTACATGTATGCCAATCAACGGCTAATAAGTACCGTTACTAATAAGCTTATAAGTACCGTTGCTTTCTGTATTCCCTATATTATTTTCCTTCGAAGAATTCAATGTAATTTAATGGTTCAGCTGATTAGGTTCACGTGACGGAAAAGTAAGTTTGAAATGAAATTGTTCGATTAAGTGACTACAATTGTTTAAATACTCAAATTTTGGACTATTTTTTGTTATTTGGAAATAAAATGGGCCGCGGACAACAATTTTCTGATTGTAAGAGAAGTCAAATCAAAAACTATCGTGAAAGTGGCCTTACCCATCGGGAAATTTAAGAGATGCTGGTGTATATGGTAAAAAAATGAAGGGCGGTATAAGCCATGCGACTACTTCGGCAGACAGGAGACTAATCATCCGAACTGCGTCAAGTTCACATAACTCCGCAGCAAAAATCAAAGAGTTTTAGGGAGTCACAGCAAGTTTACCAACTGGAAAACGTGTGATTTCATCGGCCAGTCATCTTAAGCGTCTGAAACTAAAAAAAAAACACCTCTCAATGATGCTCTTAAGGCGTTACGACTGGAATTCGGGCGCAAGCATATGAGCTGGAATAACGATTGGCATAAAGTGGTCTTTTCCGATAAAAAGAAGTTTAATTTCACTATTTCCGAAAAGATGAGCATTTTTTAAGCCGGAGACACTCTTGTGAAGAAAGTGTAATGGTGTGGGGATCCGTATCAACCTATGGCGCTTGTGATCTGCACTTTGCCACTTCCAAAACGAACGCAGTAAAATATAAGTCAATTATTGAAAATGCTTTTCCCTACTATAAAAACATTTTTTTTCTATTTTATGGATCTACCAATTCATACACCCAAAAAAATTCATGGACTAAAAAGCTGCCAAATTGCCTAAAATTTTAGTCCATTTAACCTGAAACGGAAGTCAAGGCAGTTATTGCCTAAAAATTTGTTTTTAGGCAATGAATCGCCAATTCCTAAAATTTTAGGAATTTTTTTTTCTGGGTGTACTGCCAGGGTGGTAAAAGAATGGATAAAGGCGCCAAAAGTGAGTTTACATGATTAACCCCCATACTCTCCTGATCTAAATATAATGGAAAACGTATGGGGAATTTCATCAAGTAAGGTATATGAAGGAGGCAGACAATTTGATAACATGGATTCAATAATTTCAGCAATTAAAGTGGCTTGGATATTAGAGGTTATTTCAAACAAAGGAGGATTCACGCATTATTGAACATACAGGCAGGCTACGGTTTTTATACCCTTGCAGAGGGTATTATAATTTTGCCATGATATTTGCAACGCAGTGAAGGAGGCATCTCAGACCCCATAAAGTATATATATTCTTGATCAGCATCACCAGCCGAGTCGATCTAGCCATGTCCGTCTGTCTGTCTGTCCGTCTGTCTGTCCGTCTGTCTGTCCGTCTGTCTGTCCGTCTGTCTGTCCGTCTGTCCGTCTGTCTGTCGGTTTCTACGCGAACTAG
>VNJW01002696.1:0-33409 GCA_008042615.1 Drosophila auraria
TCGGTCAATTTTTATCAGAAATCAAAAAACCAAAGTTTTTCTGTTAGTGTATGTGTCTAGCTTGTCTTTGAACGAAGGATTTTTTTTTTCATTAAAAATTGAATTTTTTATAGCGTTTTTTATAAAAAGTGTTATTTTTGGCATAAATTTTGGCCACATTTTGGCTTTAATCAAAATTAAAATCCTTCGTTCAACGACAACAAAAACATGTCTAAAAGAAGTGTGCAAAATTTGAAGTTGATCGGTGCAATAGTCGCTGAGAAATCTTGACTACCGACTTCAAAAAAGTGGTTTTGAGAAAAACGCGTTTAAAAAAACGCGTGCCGGTTATGACACGTTCGACGCGCTGGGCTTTAAATTTCTCTCATTTCTACAGTTTTGCTCGAATCGACTTGAAATTTTCACAGAATATTCCTAATGAGTTGTACAATCGAATAAAAAAATAAAAAAAAAAACGATTTTTTCAAGTTGCCAGACCCTCGTAACCCCTTAAGGCTTAAAAACTGTTACCTAAACTCTGGCATCTATATCTTATAACTAGCATTGCAACGATCGAGCTGAACTATAACTTTAATCCACTCTCCAAATTGCCCTTAGTTTTTCCTCATTAAAAAGTTTTCTTGACGATCTTTGAGCTTTATATATTTTCCCGCTATATGCACCCCATTTCCCCCTCCTTTAACCGCTATATAGGTCACCTAATGACGCCCTAATCAGCCTATAATCGGCACTCCTTCTCGAACCAGAACCAGAGCCAACCCAACCACACTGACACACTGCGGAACTTGCCCCCATTATTGCAAAAGGAAACCCCTTTTTGGGGGTTGAAGCTAGAAAAGTGTGCTTTCGGTGCTTTGTAAACTGCATTTTTCGATGTGTGCTTCGTGGCCATAAAACTGTCCCGAGTGCCCATATTGCCAAGTCGCTCTAATTTATGGAGCACCACCAACCCCCATGGTCTAGCTGTTTTCTTGTTTTTTCTGGGCTGCTGAACTTTGCCTCGCTAATTCCAACTATGAGGCGGCGGGAGAAATGTCAGCCAAAGAACGCCGACTTTTCTTCAGTTGCGTGCCTTCATATTTGAGTTGGTGGTCCGCCGTACTTTTTAATGGGTTGACTTTCGAGTGTATCGGCTGCAGAGCTCATTTTTAATTTAAGCTACTACTTTGTGCATTTTTGAGGCGTGCAAATTTACTTAATTGACTTTCTCAAGGCAAAAGGAGCAAAGAATATAAAAGTAGAACAATTAGAACACTAATTGTCAAAGGCAACTGTAGTTTTCCATGGTTATTATCTTTGTCTCTGAATTAACTTAAAAACCTCTTCGAAACTATATTAGTTAATTTTTCTGGGGCTTTTCCCAATATAATCTGTGTCTCCAGGGTACCAGATAGTCGTATATCTTCACAGAAGATACAGCCAATGCCCCATAACGTGCACAAAGTAGATACAAAATGGGGAAATTGGAAATTGGGTAGAGGAACGTTCTTATAATTGGTCATTCCGGGAGACCCACGCACTGCAAATACGTATTGATCCGCGGCTAATTGATCAAATGATCCAATCATGGAACCAGAATTCTCTATAAGCTGGAAAAAGGGGGCTGGATGACGCATGCTGCTACCTATGATGAAATCTCGCTCTCGAAACGCTATGTCGCCCACGCAAGGCATCTGACGAAAGATTGTGTCCGAGACAGATAAATCTTTATATCTGAAATATCAACAGAGAGTATAAATATTTGCGCAAGAAAAGCCAGACAGGCTGACGGGGGAAATACTTGAGAGATTTGTTCTGGAAAAGAAAATTACAAAACCGAAAGGGAAGCGCATGATTTATGGTTTTCTAATCAAGTTCTAAATACCCCAAAGCCGGAAAACTGTATCAGTAACTCGAATATTTCAACCACAAAATATATATTCACGATATCACAGAGTTCTAGAAGAGGTTTTTAAGCTCAGATTGTTTGCGCCGAAGGTCAGCGCTGAACTTCCCAACTTGTTTGCCGATTTAAATAATCACAAATGGCACAAACATTGCGTCAGAGGTTGGGGACGATAAAAAACCTCATCATAATGAATACTATATAGCGCTGACGTCATCGACGCGGTTTCCAAGTCCCTCTAGAGATCGCAACCAAAAAAACCGCAATACAAAACGAACTCAATTAACCGAAATGGAAAAAAGAATTCAGACCGCCTCTAAATGTTATTCAAATATGCTAATTTCTGATAGAGAGCTTGTATTCAAATTCGATTGGCAGTTAAAGGTTCAGGGCAAGAATGAATACTTTGATTCGTCAGTCAGGGCAAAGCTCAAAGTTGTAAGATTTAAATTGAATAGGTACTAACTTTATAAGTTCCAAAATAAATAATAAAGGATAGAAAGATACACCCAAAAACCTCTATTTATTTCCTAAAATTGAGCCAACTTAATAACAGAGCGATTAACAATCTTTCACGATTGCTGTTTGTTGATTTTTCTCAAAATACATTGCTAGATTTTTCAACTACTACATAATATAACTTATAAGCAGCCAAAATATTGCTAAAAAGAATTCCCAAACTGTTTTGTAAACAAAACAATTGAGGCATTGAGGCAGGCGAGAGTCGAGAGCAACCTTGACACGAACAGCGAAATTATGAAAATGTCCAGAAGTGTTCGCTTGCGTTTATTTATAATCTGATGGATGGGGCAAGAGTCATATCGCATCGCAGACATCGCCCATTTGAATTGCTTAATCGGGCAGAACCAGAGCCCTCTGTGTAAAAGTGAGTTTTATATCTCTTCTTTTTTTTATCCAACTAATTGCCGTGCCGGGGTCTGAAACAAACGCAGTTGATTGTCAATTAACTATGGAAAAAAATCAACAAAGTTCGATCGAATCACGTTTCCTCTCCGTCTGACTCACTAAATAAGTACAATAAGTTCACTTTTTAGGGCTGAATGCGACGGGGTAAATCGGTTCAGCAACTATGACTTTGAGTCACGTTCGCCCCTACGGCTAATTAAGGCAATAGCTAAAAATACGTACATATACGTGAAATGATGTGGTAATTAGCTGTCGTCATTACTTTGTAGATAGATAAACCAATAGATAATACACTATCTGGTTAAGCTAGGGGTTTTTTATGTTTTGCTAGAAGTCGGTTAAGGAAGTTAAGAAGCAATTACCTTGTGTCATACCTATAACAAGGGAATTTGTTCAGTGTGGCTGTGGTATTGAGCTTAAAAATGTAGGGCTACGGCCACACTGGTGTGTATTTTTCATATCATATTATATATCAAGTAAATCAGTTTAGTGTGACCTTGTTATTGAGCAAAAGGAGGCCGAGAGTTGGTCACACTGGCGAAAGTTATATTACCTATTTTTTCCTTGCCAATCTAAATCTAATATTGCAATAAATTAGTTATTACATTATAGTCGAACAGAATATAAATAATTTGTTCAGTGTGACCTTGCCATTAAATAGAAAAGTGTAGAGTTTTGGCCACACTGGCGCTGTGTTTATTTTTGTGTATTTTCTTGCCTGTTTTTCTTTTCTATTAAGTTTTTGTTTATTTTTTTGTGGACTTGAATACGAAGTGGAGCCTTAGGCCAATCTCCGTCCAGTCCCCACGCAAAATGAGCCACAGGAAACGGCTGGCAAAGTGCTATCCACAAATGATATTTCCCTGTGTGGGCTCACATTTTGCTTGACTTCGCTAGCAAGTTTGTCCACGCCCCCCTTCAAAGGCACACTTAGAAAAGGTGTTGTGTTAATATTAAATATATAAAGAGTTATAGGCACATGTTTTATGTTGTGTATTTATTCTGCATTAATTTAAGGATATCATAATTTTATCTGAAGATTTTTAAATGATCTGTATATCGAATTATTTGTCAGGGAAAAGCCCCACTGGCAGAGTATCGAAAATAGAGTGACTTCTGTGAGGGCGGAAATTGCAGGCAGTAAACCTCGACTCCAAAATGGTTTTTTTCCTCCGCCAAATATGAAATGTAATTTTGTTCAAGCGTGTTTTTGTTTTTTTTTGTTTGTTTTTTGTCAAGACAGACACGTGACTGGGGCTCTGTCAACCGTGATGACGCTGCTGGGGCCAAACCCTTCTTCGTCTAGTAACACCCAGCATATAGCCCCTGTACTCTGTACCCTGTACCCTTTACCTCTCGGGAGTTACGCATCGTCAGTCACTTGCCGCCATAGGAATTTCAATTTCATCGGCGAACTGTAAAAGCGAAAAGCACACAAAAAAAATATATAAATATTCCTCGGCGGAAGCGCAGGAATGCATTTCCAAAGGGAGTGTGTGTACTCGTGTAATGATATGTACTGTACCATATTTGGTGCAGTTTTTTCTTGCTTTTTGTTTTTATAATTGAAATTGCAGACGGCAAATAATTTCCGGCCATGAAATTCGAGTGCTGCACCCACCCTTCTTTTTCCAGTAAACTTTTGAAGAGGAAGGATGGAAGCTCTTTAATCTAATTAAGGCAATGGGAATGAATGGATATTGTCTCAATTTTTTTGGCCTCAGGGGGGGATGCAATTTTCAATTATTTTTGGCGCTGTGACATTTTTAACAAGCCTGAAAAGACTAAAATAAATTCACGCATTTATTTATTTATTAATGAAATATTTTTCCAGTACCTAAACTAAATAAAATCAATTTTAATGCTACTTTTGTCTTAAAAATACTAACAAATAAAGTCAAACGTTAAATGCCTTAAAAAATTCAAATATAGAAATATTCCTTTACCTTCTGCAAGCTCTCTTGTGTCCCATAATTCTAAGGACTCTGACTCGCATTAGAAAAACTTAAATTTGCATTTCCTCCGCATTTTCCACATTCGTTGGCTTTTCTTTTTTTTTTGCCGCTTCAATTCATTTGCATTGCCTTTTCCTTGGAGTTTTTGTTCGCTTCTACCTCTAACCCCTCGGGGGCTGGTGTTTGTCCTATGCAAATTTTTGAACAGGAAGTCGCCGCCCTTTTCACCCCGTTTTACCATCGCTCTTTCTGCGCATTTTACCAAACCCATGAATTATATGAAAACTTTCTCTGAGTGCATCTCGCACAGGCACTTTTCCCCCCAGAGAGGCGTGAGGTCAAAAACCTTTTTGCGGCGGTTTTGGTGACATTTCGGGCGGAAGTTTGCCTTTGCCTTTAATTGCAGGGGGTGGCAGGTGGTTTTCCGGCTCCCTCATGGCTCCCTTTTCTACGATTACATACACACATAAATATATAGATATGTGTGGTTGTCAGGCACTTGGCGTAACCAAGTTCCTATTGATTTTCCTTCTTGCGCTTTGTTTTGGTCTCTTTTTTTTATTGTTATTATTTTGTAGGCCCGAAACCAAGTCACTGGGTCGCAGCAAGTAGCTGTCGGAGGCAGGGGGAGCTGGATTTATGACACCAATTATTTATGAATTCTAAATTTGTTTGGATCATTGCCAACAAACAGACAGAGACAGTCGGAGAGAGGAAGCCGCGAAATCAGACGGCGTCGCAAGGAGGTAGCATTTGATACTGACTCTGTTAGTGGGGGGGAAATATGAAAATGCGAATACCTGGCTAAAAATAAAGGTACAGTGAAGACTCCCTTGAAGTTGGAATAGCAAAAAAGTATTAATTAATTTATGCTGTAAGAGAATATAAATAATATAAGTAGTTATAAGCTAAGTAAACGCGACAAGAGAGCTTGTTTGTATACTCATGTTATATTTATCATTTAATAGAGAGTAAAAAGGTTATCATTGATTTATAAAAGGCAATCCGATTACAGATGCACATCTTATAGCGACGTGCAAAAGTCGATAATAGCGAAAATTGTTATCGATATATATTTATTTTGAAGTTTCCATTAAACCTAGGTTCATGATACAATTATATAAGCTAGTCTGCTCGAGAGAGCTGCCCTCTTTGGAGTACTAAATTTTTGAAGTATTGCCGCACTTACCTCTTGCATTTACTATAATTCCCAACGAGTTATAGCTGTCGACAAGTGGTAACCATGCTGAATACTGATGATGGGCACCTCTTCCTCTCTCTCCCTCTCTCCTCTTTCTCCCTCATCTTTCTCCCTCATCTTTTCCCTCATCTTTCTTCCTCATCTCCCTTCCTCATCTCCCTCAATATTGGCGCATTTACCACTTGTCATGCACTATAATTCCCAACGAGTTCTTGGTGCCAGCTGATGAGTGTTAAATTTGTCTTCCTCATCCCTTGTAAAACAGCTGAATCAAGCTTCTTATCTCTTTTATAAAATATAATATAAAATATATAAAAAAATATATAAAATTCATAATCGATTCGATTTCTCCGTGCACATCTAAATACCATCCTAAGCATGCTTCACCGTAACGCCAGTCACTAATGACAGTCGACTTTTGCTTTTCTTTCGGCAGCACCAGCAAGTTTGGGCTCAAGGACGTCGCCGGAGCAGCGGTTATCGTATCGGATTGAAGGAAAGGGAGACCTAGGAGCAGGAGAACCAGGAGCGGGAGCATGTCGGAGCGCAGGAGTCACACACAGATGGCGCCGCCACCACCGCCCCCCAAGCCAAACAAATCGCAGACAGCGAATGGAAATGGAAATGGAAATGGCAACGGCAACGGAATCCTGCCGAATGGCAATAACAGCTATACAAAAATTGTCGCAGGCCAAGAACAGGAACAGGGCAAGCTGACTCAGAACTCCGGCGGCAACCAGAGGAGCCAGTCGCCACCACGGACAGAGCAGGTCGTGATGACACCCCGAGGCAAGACCGCCAACAGTACGGTGATACTCATCGAACGGAAGCTGGTGGACGAGATCAATGATCGGGTCCATGTGGCTGGCGGTGATCACACCGGGATCATCATCAACAAGGACACAGTGTCGGGCCAGAAGAGCGGCACCAAGGCGGCGGCCCTGTCCCTAGAGTTCCGAGTGTTTCTGGTCAGCGCCAATACGGGCAAGCACTCGCAGGAGTCGCGAACACTGAGATTCTGGTTCCGCGATTGGTTGACCAACGACGAGAAGCAGGCCCACATTGCCCAGGACTTTTTCAAGGAGCTTGTGAGTCCGCAAGACTTTCCCAGAGGTAGGAAATCGATTTTCTTGCTTTTATAATTTTATTTTATATATTTTTTAGCCCACAACTATTTAATTTTAATTATTTATTTTATTTCCCAGACTATGTGGGTTTTATCAAGAAGATTATGAAGCTTTTGCAGCATGGCTACTCGGAGATCCAGTCTATCGAGATTGAGCTACGCATTCTGGAGGAGACCTCCGCCCCACCCTCGCGACCACGTGAGTATTGTTTTTTTAATTTTTTTTCAATTATATTTATAGGGTAATATTAATCGGGACTTGCTGATCTAGGTTTAAAATTTATGATACCACGAAGTAGTATGGGTTTGCTCTGAGAGTAAGTGAACATAAAAAGTACTGAGTGAACTAAACATGTTCATTTTCTGAGACGTTTATTTTCTCATGTATTCATTCTTTCAAAGGTTCATTTTCTTAGATGTTCATTTGCTCAGAGGTTCATTTAGAGGTTCATTTGTTCAGATGTTCATTTTTTCAGAGGTTCATTTTCTCAGATGTTCATTTGCTCAGAGGTTCATTTTCTCATAGGTTCATTTTCTCAGATGTTCATTTCCTTAGAGGTTCATTTTCTCAGATGTTCATTTGCTCAGAGGTTCATTTTCTCAGAGGTTCATTTTCTCAGATGTTGATTCGCTCAAACTGAAAAATGAAGAACTCAGAAAATGAACAATTAACCCAATATTACTACAAAGCATCATTACTTTTTCCAGTGATTTTTTCCCATCACTAGAGCTCCCCCAAAGATACCAAGTTAATCTATCTATCTATCTATATATACATATATCTTATAACCATCGGCTTGTTCTTCTCTGGGCTGTGCGTGTGGTTTGTGTGCGATCTCAGCCCGGGATGGTTACATCATCTACTGCTACGGCGACTGCAACCGGAAGTTCGAGGAGGCGCTAATGGCGCAACGGAAGACAGGTGATGGCGACAACCTGATGAAGGCCATTTGGCTGGACATGTACACCGAGCAGCTGAGCGCCCGCCGGAAATGAGCGTGGACCTGCCACTCCACAACTAACTAACTATCTAATCCGCTCTCTAGAATTCCGTTTTGTATTCGCTTCGCTGCACTGGTCTTCCCGCCGTCTTACCCTCTTGTTCTTGTTGTTTGTTAATTTCGTTGATCGTTTCGTTCTTGATTTCGTACTAAAAGCACGCACTAAAATTCTCACAGCAATTAAATTGAACAAAAACGAGTTGTGCACTGTCCAATTAAATAAAAAATAAATGTAAAAAATGAGAAATAAATCGAATGCGCAGGCAAAACTGTTTAGGTTCCTCGATGGCCTGTCAAACTGTAAGATTCTCCAAGGGCTCTCAAACATCCGGGCATGGATTATTGGGTGGCTCAAAGCCTGTGAAGATGGCTTCAAATCTGTGGGATAGCCAGGGTTTCTTCAACTGGAAAATTACTTCAGTTTAAACTTTAAAGATCTGCCACAAATTTAATTAAAGATTATTAGTAAAGATTATTATTAAAATTGATCCTAAAAATCTTTAAAAATCAATTAATATTTAAATCTAAAAAGTAAAGAAAAATAAAAATGAAAGCAAATTGAGCCAAAAATAGAAGAATCAGGAAATAGGTTGGCAAATATTAAAAATTAATCAAAAATTAAACCCGTTATACTGTTAAACTGTGAGCCACGGCTTCGTTGACGTGCAGTGACTCCACAACTTTCCTGCATTCTAAGGTATTAGCAGTGCCTGCTAAACGGAGTGCTTGCTAACACCAGTGCTTGTAAAACGCCAGTGCTATTCAAACACCTGTGCTTGCTAAATGGCAGTGCTGGCTAAACACCAGTGCTTGTTAAACGACAGTGCAGTTGTATTCTCGATACCAAACCCCTTAGTTGCTGTCAAATTGGCGCAAGTTTAAGAAACAATTAAAAAAAAAAAACACAAGAAAGGTACTAGGAAAGTTACAAAATAAATAAAAATATGAACCCGTATCACTTTCAAACTTCGTTGTCATACAGTGACTCCACAACTTCCCTGCATTAGGGAACTGTATTAGCAGTGCTTGTCAAACACTAGTGCTTGCTAAACGTCAGCGCTTGCTAAACACCAGTGCTTGCTAAACGCCAGTGCAGTTGTATTCTCGAAACCAAACCCCTTAGTTGCTGTCAAACTGGCTCAGTGCATTGCCCTGCAGCTGTGATTGTTGCCGTCTTGCCGCCTCGTAACCCCCCACGGACACCTCGAGTGGCCAATTTTGTCTGTCGCCTGCAATTAAAATACGCCGCATTGAACGTCGCCCCGCCCCCAGTTGCAGTCCCGCCGCCCGCCGCCCGCCACCCCCGTTTCCTGTGTGTTGTTTCTGTAACTAACCAGCCACGCCCACCGCTCAGAGTTAGATGTCATTGCCTTGCTAAACAGAGTATGGCTGCCGCCAAGTCCTAGCCGCATTAATGGCCCCTCAAGGGTCCTCCCCCTAAGTGGTTGTGTGTGCTTTAATTATTAAATATTTCCTTCAAATTGTTCCGCCTGCAGTTTCCCTGGAAGAGTCCCAGTTTGAATCTCCGCCGTTGACCCAGGAGAAGGTGTTGGAGCTCATCGAGCAGGCATATCCCAATCCCGTTTCCCCCGAGGATCTGGCCAAGTGAGTGTTTATTTATTTAATATTTATTTATTTACTTATTTCCCGTATCTTTCGCAGAGACTATGGCTGGAGCGAGCAGGATGTCTTGCTCGTGATCCAATCCCTCCAAGAGCGAGGCCTGATCAAGTCAATGGAGTACAACGCGTACACCCGCATCCACCACGAGGACAAGGAGATCAAGGTGGTCAAGCAGATGCCCACGATCGCCTCCAACAAGCAGCCCACCATCGCCATCATCACGGCCCAGTATTGCGAGAAGCTGGCCGTGGATGCAATGCTAGAGAACAAGGAGACGTTCGTTCGATACACAACAGTCGGTATGTTGACAACGATCGATAACGATTGTCCAAACGAATTGGGAACGATGGCAGAACCACCCCCCCCAAAACTCTTACTAATCGAACTCTCTTGCCTAACTATCTCTCTCTATTTTCTCTGTTTCTCTCCTTCCCATTTCGAATCGAAATCGAAAAATTCCGCGATTACCAAATGATTTTCCATACGATTTCGCTTGCCTGCAAAAAAAAAACATTATATCATCAAAAACCAATTGAATGCTATACCCCGTTCACCCTGTAACAGATTCCGATCCCAATCTAACGAACTCACTAAGAAAGTCCAAAAAGAAACGACGATTCGGTAAGCAATGTCTAGAATCCACCTCTAAATTCTGTCGCACCCACTGGAGCTGCAAAAACATCGAAATTTTATCGATATTTACTGCCGATATATCGATGTTTACTTTGAAAAGCATCGATTATTTCGATATATTCGATGTTTATCTATAAAAACATCGAATATTTGGATATATTCGATGTTTATCTATAAAAACATCGACTATTTCGATATTTACCTATAAAACCATCGATTAGTTCGATAATTTCAATGTTTTTGCAGCTCTCAGCATCCACCCATTAAATTAGGTCAAGTTCATTACGAAATAAACTTTAAATGCATTGATTTAATAATGAAAAAACATGTTTTTATGAATTTCTAACATCTGACTAGTTCCCATTTAAGGAGCGTGGACTGTTCTTGCATTAATTTGCCATCAATTTGCTTACAAACTTTTTGAACTTGGCCTAGAATAATTCCTTGATTTGTGGTATCATTCGTGTCGCCGTTTTGTGTCTGAATTTTATTGTTGTTTCGTCGGTTTGTGTTTCGTTTTATTGGTTTGTTGTTATGGTAAAGGATTCCCCTAGGCTACATGACCTTTTATGGTGCCTGTAAATGTATATACAATCGTATCTAACCATCACAATCAGGCGGATTGATTAGATCCGTCACGCACTGGGCTTAGTCAAAAGGTTAATCACAAAAGTCTACCTCCTCCATGTACCTTATATACAGGTTTGCGGTCACAAGGAAGGCTTTGTCCTTGAAAAATGTATATTAAATAATATTCAGTGAACTGTTTTTATTGTTTCATCTTGTATATATTCGCATTTTCCCATTTTGATGACCGCATCTGTATTTTAAAGCACCCAAAGTATCCTTTGTATATTGTCCATCCTGCATATCCTTCTCTGACCACCACTAATTGCCCCTCTCTTCAATATCTCCCTCAGGCGAGTCGAACGTTTACACTCTGGGCAACATTGGGGCCCACCGGATCGTGAGCACCAAGCTGCCATCGGTGGGCAGCACACGGGAGGCGATGACGGCGACGGGCAATACCACAACCCGTCTGCTGGGTACATTCCAGAAGGTTGACTTTGTCTTTATTGTGGGCGTGGCCGGTGGCGTGCCGCACTACACGGATTACAAGAAGCACGTGCGGCTGGGCGACGTGGTCATCTCGTATGTGGACAAGCAGCGCGCGCTGATCAGCAATAGGTGGGGATTAACTATGATTTATTTAATTATTTATTTATTTAATTTATTTATTTATTTGCACCCCTCCAGCAAGGAGAAGCCGTACGTTTATGTTTACAAGAGCGGCGAGGATGTGAAGACCTACTTTCCCATCAACGATTCACTGCAGCTGATCGCCGAGAGCCTGCAGGCCAACATGCAGGTGAAGCGGCCCTGGGAGACCTACCTGAACCAGGCCCAACAGACGCTGGCCCAGAAGACGGAGGCCGACTTTAACCGGCCGGACGCGCGGACGGATAAGCTGTTCATGAATATCGGCAACAACGAGGTCATCGAGGTGGCCCATCCCATAGCTGCGGATGAGCTGGACGGCGTTCCGCGGCTGCGCCTACACCTGGGCCCCATTGGCTCGGGCCGGGATCTGGTGCGAAGCGACGAGCTGCGCACTGATTTTGCCCGAAAGTACGGCCTCCTGGCCACCGATGTGGAGATGAGCAGTGTCCTCGACAGCATTATCGGCAACTGCCGGGAGAGCTTCATTCTGGTCAAGGGCATTGCCGACTACAAGGACGGCATGTCCACCCGCAAGTGGCAGAATTTCGCGGCTCTTTCGGCGGCCTCCGTTGTCAAGTCCGTGATCTGTGGCATGGACGCGCCCACGAACGTGTAGAGAGAGAGAGGGAGGCAGGATCTCCGCCATTTCCTTTCCCGCCGCAGTCCTAGCATTTAATTTTTTGCCTTTGATTTTCCTAAAACCCCTAACATGTAGATGTCTCTTATGTCCTGGCGGGGAGGAGGAGTGGTGGCTCTGGGGCTCTAGGACCAATCTTCGTAAACCAAAATGTGCAAGGGCCTATATGGTTAGAGGTTTCATCGTGAGAAGCATGTATATAGCGAGATCAAAAGCATTATGTTTGCTTTAAAGGGTAAGACTTGAGCAGGAAGTTGCGGAAAGGGCATTTTTTCTCCCTGGAGCTCCTTGGACTTCCTGCTCGAGTTTCCTCAAATTGCACAAAATACCTTTGATCTCGCTTATAAGCTCCTCCATTGGGGAACCTTTAGCAATATATACTTTGAATAAACTTCAGCAACTTGATGTACATACATATATTGTATCTTCGCGTATTATTGTATTAAATGATTTCTTGTTATTTATTTTGTTATAACTTTTGTACTACAACCAACTTCATTTACACACAACACAACACCACACACACATGACGTATATCTGTAGACCCATATACAACAGTAAATAAATAAATATCGCAACTAAGCTTGCAAAATACACTTGCTGTTAATTAATTAATTTAAGGCTGTGGAAAGAAGGAAAATTTAATGCATTTATAAAACAAATATTTTAAGAAAATTTCTAGTAACGGTATTGGGAGTATTTTCGATTTAAATTCAAATTTGGCGCTGATAGAGCTTAAAGCTTAGTACTCAGACACGCGAAAAGTTTTTCTAAGCTTTGAGTCAAAACGAGAGGTCAATAGTCACCCTCTCGCTCTCTCGCACTGCTTAGGAACACTTTTCGCGTGTCTGAGTACTGAGCTTAAGAAACATCGCTTATGGCCGATACATCGATGTTTACCTCTGAAATATCGATAACTTTCTAAACATCGATTTTTCTTCCACCTCTAAGGCAGTATAAAAAAGTTTACCTCGTTAGCTGCTCAACTCAGTAGAGTCACAGTTCATACAGCCCTCACAGGGACAACATCTCTCCTAATTTATTTTTCTTTATTGTTTTGGTTTTGAGTCGTTTTTAATTCTTTCTATATTTTTTTATTTTCATAAATCAGCACCACGTTTCGTGTTAACCAGCACGCAAACTCAAGGTTATCATTAATATAATTTATTTTATTCATTTATTTTACAAAATATAATATTTCCTTTATGGCATGAGCTGGTACTTCGTCTTGCTCTTCTCCAGCTTTTTACTAATGCCACGTTGAGCCGAATTAATTTACTTTTTATTTTAACTTTTGATTAACAAAATATGCAAGGAATTTATTACAAAAATATGCAATCGAATTTTTCTATTTTTAACAATCTGCCTTTAATAAAATAAAGGTGGTACCATATATAGTGATCACAACTTTCGAGATCAATTCTTTCCTGATCTCTGAAACTCTGATGTTTTATAAATTGAATTGTTTCTAGAGTTTGAGTTCATTATTTAGTTTTCATTTTGTTTTTGATTTTCAGAATCTTTAAGTTTATCACGTAGAACTGCTTGAAACCACAAGGGGAACTCGAAGTTTTCGACAGCATTTTGCATCATCCGAAAGTTCGCCAGGTATTCATATTCTAGGTTTGCTTCCCGAATTAGCGTATCCATTTAACCACAGTGGGCTGATTTCATATTATTTTGACTTTTTTTTACAAAATATTCAATTCAATATTGCGGTGTCCGCTGTGCATAAAAGTTCTAGACATAATATTTCGTTAAATTATTTTGTTTGTTTTGTTTAAATTTAAAATTTTCGACAGCATTTTGCATCATCCGAAAGTTCGCCAGGAATTCATATTCTAGGTTTGCTTCCCGGATAACCGTATCCTTTAAAACGAAGTGGGCTAATTTCATTTTATTTTGACTTTTTTTTACAAAATATTCAATTCAATTTTGCGGTGTCCGCTGTGAATAAAAGTTCTAGTCATAATATTTTGTTTAATTATTTTGTTTAAATTTAAAATTTTTGACAGCATTTTGCATCATCCGAAAGTTCGCCAGGAATTCATATTCTAGGTTTGCTTCCCGGATAACCGTATCCTTTTAAAACGAAGTGGGCTAATTTCATTTTATTTTGACTTTTTTTTTACAAAATATTCAATTGAATTTTGCGGTGTCCGCTGTGAATAAAAGTTCTAGTCATAATATTTTGTTTAATTATTTTGTTTAAATTTAAAATTTTTGACAGCATTTTGCATCATCCGAAAGTTCGCCAGGAATTCATAACACAGCAGGCTTCCTATTGGTCAATTTTAATTTTAACTGTTATACACATGTATATATGGTTTGAGCCCGGGGTATATGTTTAGCGAAGTTAAGCTCCATTTTTTTTCAGTTTAGTATATTTCTCTAAGCCCTTGGTATATTTCAAAGGTGCAAACTTTGGTCACGCTAATCTCACATAAATTATTTTAGAACAAAAAAATAAATTAGGAAAACAAAGCTTTAGTTTTTCCATCAGAAATTTGACAATCAACCAGGTGAGTGAAAAATAAAATTACACCCCGCTCACACTACAACCTACACAACTGGGTTCACAGCAGGTTAATCCGTACAAGGACAAGATGGTGTGCGTGCCCTGTTTTATCATTCCGCTGCTCCTCTATATCTGGCACAAGTTCGTCCAGCCGATTCTGCTGCGCTACTGGAATCCCTGGGAGAAGAAGGACGCCGACGGCAATGTGATCAAGAAGGGGCCCGAGTTCCCCTTCGAGTGCAAGGGCGGCGTCTGTCCCTTTGTCCCAGGGGCCAAGAAGTCTCCGTCGGGGGACGAAAATAACGAAACTTCAGACACAACAACCACCACAACAACAACAACAACGACGACGACAAGTACAACAATAACGGAGGGAGCGGAGGAGACCAAAAAGGAGATCTAGATCTAGTCTAAATGTTACACCCTTTGTTTTTTGTTTATAAAAAGCGCACACGCTTATTTCAGCGTCGTCATCATCATGCGATATTCCCCCGTGTGCGGGCGAGGTGGGGACAAGGCCGTCAGGGAGAACCGTTACCTAAGGAACACTAGCTAATTACACTTAAC
Source organism: Drosophila auraria (assembly GCA_008042615.1). Taxonomy (NCBI): domain Eukaryota; kingdom Metazoa; phylum Arthropoda; class Insecta; order Diptera; family Drosophilidae; genus Drosophila; species Drosophila auraria. The sequence continues at coordinate 15,295 of VNJW01002696.1, forward strand.
GAATAATTAATTAAATTTAATGCACGCCTCTGTCCACGGCATGAACATAAAGACATGTTTTCTATGACTTTCTTGTGGCGGGGTTAAAGGTTAAAGGTTATTTATAAAGAAAATCCATAGATCTATGTCAACGCTTTAATTAAACTAACATTTTGATTTTTTTAGCTTGTTATTATCGAGTTTAAATATTAAATAAGCTTCTATAAGGGTTTGAGTATAACCTAGGGATACTAGGGGACCCCCTTGAAGATGTGAACATCGAATAATGATTCCTTGAAGAGAATATTTCGCGTTTGATTAAAATCGGAACGGTATAAGTTTCCCTTTCCGCTTTATTTTAATCTTAATACAACAGTTACCGTTATTTCGAATAATGATTCCTTGAAAAGAATATTTCGCGTTTGTTTAGAATAGAGCGTCTAATAGTTTGATCTTAATGGGAACGGTATAATTAGTTTCCCTTTCCGCTTTATTTTAATCCTAATATAACAGTTACCGTTATTTCTTTCACGCCTTGCCTGAAATGTACGAACAATAGGGCTACGACAGAGTTTCTTTAATAGTTTGATCTTAATCGGAACGGTATAATTAGTTTCCCTTTCCGCTTTATTTTAATCCTAATATAACAGTTACCGTTCTTTCTTTCACGACTTGCCTGCAATGTACAAACAATAGGGCTACGACAGAGTTTCTTTAATAGTTTGATCTTAATCGGAACGGTATAATTAGTTTCTCCTTCCGCTTTATTTTAATTCCAATATAACAGTTACCGTTCTTTCTTTCACGCCTTGCCTGCAATGTACAAGCAATAGGGCTACGACAGAGTTTCTTTAATAGTTTGATCTTAATGGGAACGGTATAATTAGTTTCCCTTTCCGCTTTATTTAAATCCTAATATAACAGTTACCGTTATTTCTTCCACGCTTTGCCTGCAATGTGCAAGCAATAGGGCTGCGACAGAGTTGCTTTGCACTGTGAGAAAGCGGTTCGTTTATTTTTCGAAGCGGAACCCAAAGAATATACGGGTTGAGCCGAATGTACAAGCTCTGGAGTATTCCTTTATTACGGCTAAACCTTATCGCTTTTATAATTTTATTTCTTTCATAGATTTCACCCACATTTTACCAAAAAGAAAGCACACAGAATTGTTTTAAAATAATTTGTAATATTTATTATTTATGTCAAAAGGGTTTTGCGCATTTTTGTTTTGCTGTCTTGGAGTTTTGCGTTAGGAAAACAAATAATTTTACAATTTACACTTTAAAAACGACATTACAGTACACAAAAAATATATAGACGAGACGAAAGAACCAAAATGCAGTTCGAATGAACAAAAAAAAAATAAAGGGCTTAAATGGGAACAAGATTTCGATTTCTACTGTCTTTTTTTGTGGTCTTTTGTATATATTTTTTGAAAATATATTAATATCTATAAGCTTAGATCGTAAACATATATAAAAAACTTGGCGGCTGGTTACTGCCGTATTTTTCTTGTCCCTCTTTCTTGTTCTTCTTTTTAATTTTAATTTTAATTTAATTTTCTTTATTATTAAACTATACGACGTGGGTGTATAGCTCGTATAATTCTGTCGGCTTAAATCAAACAGTTATGAGAATCTTTTTACAGTTTAGCTTAGTCACTATGTAATAATACATAATAATAGTAATAATAATAATAGTAATAGTAATACAAAAAAAAAAACGTGGTGTAAAAAAAAATAGTTCGCTTGATGCAGTTTCCGGTTTACGTCTAACAATTTTGTTTATATAAGCACTTCAGTTTCGAAACCTACGGAACTACGGTTGTAGATGCATTAATTAAATGTAGAATTCGATAAAAACTTAGCCTGGACTTAGGGCCTAGTGATATAATGCGTCGCCTTACAGCTAGAACGTTCAATTGATCAATCAGAATTTGCGCTAAGTTTAGTTTTCCCTTCGTTTCGTTTCGTTTCGTTATCATTATTATTAAGTGCTACATGTTGGGTTTACTGGAAGCTACGATGACGTTACGACAATTAAATAAAATGCGCCACAAGACGAGCTCTTAACTCAATGAGTAGATATATCTACGTGATCGGCGCACTGTACAACAAGCATAATAGTTAATAATTTAAGTTACTACCATTTATGACGCTCTTCTCTCTTCTCTCGCTGAAATTGCGTTCAAGTTAAATTAAAAAACCTTACAGACACATCAAAAAAAAAAAAAGATATAAATCGTAGAGAATAGGGAATTACAAGTAGATATAGATAGCTTTTTAGATATAGAACGCGTGTGTGTGTGTTTGTAGCCAGGGGGACTCTTTAAGAGCCCCTTTTTTTTTGCAATCCTTGGGATCCTCTAGATCCTTTAGTTCCCGTTCCCCGTACTAGTACCCGTACCCGTACCCGTCCCAGCTTATGGTCAAATATAAATGGCCTCAGATCCCTTGTTGGCCTGATGGCCACCGGAGATATATAGGTTATTGGCCGCCGGCGACTGGACGCCCTCGCTCCAATCGGAATTGGAGCGGGGCGAGGAGGAGGACCAGTGGCCCGGCGATTCCGGCGATGGCGTCGGATAGCTGTCCAGCGTCTGGACCAAGTGCTGCGGCGTATGGCCGCCAGAGTGCTGGCTGGGTGGCGTTAGGTACTGGTAGAAGGCCTGCTGCTGGTTATGCTGCGACGATGGCGACAGCATGTTGGTCGACGGCGACGAACCGGACATTGAACTTTGTATCGAGGGCGGATTCATTTGACCCGAGTGAAATGAGTCTGCAAAGGGGGAGGGAAAAGGTAATGAAATTGCTCTTTGGGAGCTCCTCCTATTAACTTACCCGGAGATCCACAAAATCCATTCAGGTCCAAGCCTGCTGAACCGAACTCCAGGCCTCCAAGCTGCTGCTGCTGCTGCTGTTGCTGCTGCTGCTGCTGCTGCTGTTGTTGCTGCTGCTGCTGTTGCTGCTGCTGTTGTTGTTGCTGTTGCTGCTGCTGCTGCTGCTGTTGGGGGGATAGCGTCTGCATTATTGCACTGCCTTTCGAGGACTGCGGCGGGGCGAGCATAATGCCCATATCGCTGCCAGTGGGCGAGATGATGCCCAGGCTAACGGGCGAGTTCTGGGGCCCCAGTCCGCCACCGTTGCCGCCGCCACCGATCACGCTCCCTCCATTGGCGCCGCCCAGCAGGCTGTTGAGGTTGCTGCCGCCGAACTGCTTCTGCTGGGTGGCATGCCTCATGGCCTGAATGTGAGTGGGGGAGGTGGGCAGGCTGGGACGCGACTTGGCCGGCGAGGGAGAGCCTGCAAGGGGAAGAAATTTCAATTAGTTCTTGGATTTAAACAGGTTAAGGTTAAGGTTAAGTTAAGGACAGAAACTCACCCAAGTAGGCATGCGGCGATAGCGCCAGACTGCTCTGCACCGAGTGCGGCGGCGACTGGTTGGAGTACGGCGGACTGAGGCCCTGCTCGTGACTGTTGCCATTGCCAGCCTGGGTCAGGCCGCTAAGTTGGCACAGACCCACCACGCCGCCGCCACCACCGCCTCCTCCGGGTCCATTCCTCTGCCCGTTGCCATTCATCCCGAGCCCTTGCCCTTGCCCTTGTCCTTGGCCGTTGAGCAGCTCCTGCTGAAATGGCGAGCCCATCGAATAGCCATAGTTGTCCAGCTTGATCATGTCCAGGCCGTTGCCAGGCAACGATTGCATGGATTGCGCATTCTGGAAGAAAAAATTGAAGTTAGAATAAGGAATCTCCAAGGCAGAATCAACCCCTCAACCCACCTTGATGCAATCCTCATAGCTCGGCGGCTGCTTGGCCCCCGTATTCGTCCCGTTCGGCGGCGGGGCGGCCATCGCATTCGAGTACATGGAGCTGGTGTCGTACGGACTGGGCAGATTCCCGCCCAGGCCCACGCCCACCGGCGAGCCACCGTCCAGGTCGTGGGACATGGCCGCCACTGCGGCCGCTGCTGCCGCTGCCGCTGCTGCCTGCGCCGCCTGCAGTCCCGAGTTGGGCGGCAGCTGGCCAGGATTCAGGCCGGCGGAGGCGGCCTTTTTTGAGGCCGCACTTGTCTTTTTTGAACTCGCCTTGCGTCGCAGACTGCCGTGTCCAGCCTGGGCGTCCAGCCCATTGTCCGGGCTGCCCTCGATGAGCTTGGCCTTCTTGGCCGCCTTCTGCTTGGCCGCCTGGCTGCTCTGCTTGCCGGGGGCGGTGGCCCCGTTGCCGCCATTCCCTGCCGAGATCACCGTCGGCTGTGTGATCAGCTGCGGCTGCTGTCCCGGCGGCGGTGAGCCGATCATGGCCTGCGGCGTCATGCTCAGCATTTGCGGCGAGCGCGGCACATGCTCGTCCAGCAGCCGGACGATGTCGTGATGCAGCCGCTCGCTGGCCACGTCCCGGGGCAGGCGATCCATGTGGTCGGTGATCTCGCGATTGGCAAAGTTGTCCAGCAGCGCCTTGCAGGCCTCGTAGCTGCCCTCGCGGGCCGCGAGGAACAGCGGCGTCTCGTCCTTGTCGTCCTGGGCATCTCGGTTGGCATGGTGCATCAGCAGGATGTTCACGGCCTCCGTGTTGTTCACCGCCGCCGCCCAGTGCAGGGCCGTCTTGCCCGAGTTATCGGCCGCATTGATGTCCGCATCCGCCGTTATGAGGTCCTCCACCATGCCCTCGATGGCCAGGCGGGCGGCCAGGATGAGGGGCGTAGTGCCATCGTGCATCCTCGCATTCAGATTGGTGGCCCTGTTCCTTAGGAGAATCTGGAAGACGCCCATGGCATCTGCAGCCACGGCCGCGTGCAGTGGAGTCCTACCGGTGTTGTCCTGGCAATTGGCATCGGCTCCGGCGTCCAGCAACCGCTTGGCGGCATCCGCGCGGGCAAAGCGCGCTGCCAGGTGGAGTGAAGTCTCCCCCGTCTTGTCCATGGTGGCGTTGAGTTCCGCTCCCTGGGCCAGCAGATCCGATATAACCTGAGCCGTGCTGTCGTCATTGTTCTCGATGTCCTCGATGCCCGTGTCCAGGCCACCGCCTCGCACGGCGGCAATCATCAGGGGCGTCAGGCCGCACGGTCCGCGGGCATCCACGTCGTGCTTGCCGCCATCCTGATGGGCTGGCGGCGTCATGATGGCCCTCACATCGGCCACATCGAGGTGGGCCTGCGACCAGACCCTCTGGTCCGCCTCCTCGTACTCGCTGACCATGGTGTGATCGCTGGCATAGCCGCCGTTGTTGCCCAGCCCCACGACGGAGACGGGATCGCTGCGTTGTCTCTTCGGAAGCGGCATATCCGACTCATCGTCCGACCAATGGGCACCGGGCTGGCCCACACCCTGCGACTGCAGGGCCACCTGCTTGTTCAGGTTCCTCATCTCCTGGCCATGCGGATCCCTGCGCCGGCGGCCCATCACAGCCGCTGGGGCTCTGAAACCCTCGGGGAACCAGGTGACGCCATGAGCCCGCTTCCGTTGCGTGCTCAGGACCATGCCGAAGAAGGCCAGGGCCAGTATGACCAGGATAATGCCCGTGATCACGTACTTGACATTGGCCGGCGGCTCGCCGTTGTCCTCGTCGCCCGGATTCTGAATGCCGCGCACACTGTAGATGGGAAAGTCCTTCTGCAGCTGATGCTTGGCGGCGGTGGCGGCCAGGAACTCGGCCGCCTCGACGGCATGCGTGAAGCACTCGGTGCACTTGCGATTATCGATCTCCAGGTAGATCTGGATGCCCGTCTGGTAGACCTGCTGCGTGTACACGATCTTGTTCTTGCGCGCAAAGTCCGTGTTCTCGATCTCCGGCACCCGGACATTGTCCTTCCACGGTATAATGATGTCCCTGCCCATGCCGTCCTTCTTCAGCCGCACCGTCGTCCTCAGCATGTGGCTCATGTTGCGCAGAAACTGCGCCTGAATCCCGCGGAACTGCTTCAGGTCCATCAGCATCACCACGGACATAGCGCCCTCGGCCAGCACCGGCGACTGCGTCTTGTTCTCGCAGTCCAGCCCGTCCCAGCTGCACTCGGCATTGTTGCATCCGTAGTCGCAGAAGCCGTCGCCGTAGTGCTTCTGGCAGTAGGCGTCGTACAGGCTGTTGCAGCTCTTCAGCTTCCGCTCGCAGTCGTGGCCGTCGTAGTGGCAGGCCGCGTTGTTGCACTCCTCGTTGCACTTGCCGTTCTTGAACTTGTTCCAGCACTCGTGGGCCGAGCAGTTGGCCCACGGATTGATGCCCAGCGAGCAGTCGTTGCCATCGAAGTTGCACGCATAGCTGTTGCACTCCGAGTCGCAGACGCCGTTGCCCTGCTTCTCCGTGCAGCCCCACTTGTCGCACATCGCCCGCTGCTGCTGCAGATCCTCGGCATACCGATCGTTGCCGGCCCCAGAGCCTCCGGCTCCACCCCAGCCGGGATAGGTGGCGTCGTAGATGTCGCAGCGCTTGCCCTTCCACTTGCTCGGACAGAGGCAGTCAAAGTCGCCCAGGAGATTATCGCAGGCGGCACCCTGAGAGCAGGGATTGGGCGAGCATTCATCGAGAGTGTCCACCTCGCAGTGCTCACCGGTGGTGCCCCTGGGGCACTCGCAGCGATACCCGAAGCCATCCTCCTCATCCACCACGCAGTTTCCGACCCTGCAGGGATTCGAGTCGCAGTCCTGGCCGCTCAGCTCGCAGTTCTTGCCGTAGAAGCCATTGTTGCAGATGCAGTGGTGGCCGCTCTGCCGGATGTTGCAGTTGCCGCCGTTCTGGCAGGGACTCTGGGCACAAAAGTCCACCTTGTGCTCGCAGTGGCGACCCATGTGGCCGGGCCGGCAGTTGCAGTGATAGTTGTTCACCAGCTGGACGCAGTCCAGGGTCCCAGCATTCGAGCACGGGTTGCTCAGGCACTCGTTGATGTCGCCCTCGCAGCGGGCCCCGACAAATCCGGGCTGGCACACGCACTCGAAGCCTCCCACGCGATCGATGCAGCTCCCGTTGTTGTGGCAGGCACCGGGCTCACAGTCATCCTTGTTGATCTCACAGATGATGCCCAGCGTGCCCGGCGGGCAGCTGCAGCTGAAGTTCTTCACCAGGTCGTGGCAGGTGCCGCCATTCTGGCAGGGATTCGGGGCACAGTCGTCGATGTTGAGCTCACAGTTCTGGCCCTGGAAGCCCTGCCGGCAGTCGCACTGATAGGCTCCAATCAAATCCCGGCAGGTTCCGCCATTCTGGCACGGCTGCGACTGGCACTCGTCGATCTCCTGCTGGCAGTAGCTGCCCGCATAGCCCTGGGAGCAGTAGCAGACGTGGCTGTTTCCGTGGTCCTTGCACGTCCCGTTGTTGCACAGCTGCCGCAGGCTGAGGCCCTTCCTGTCCGCCGCATCCTGGCAGGAGATGGTCTGCACGTCGCACAGCTTACCCGTCCAGCCCGAGGAGCACTTGCAGCTGAACTGGTGCTTGATCTGGCTGCAGGTGGCCCCGTTCTCGCAGGGCGACTGACTGCACCAGTCCACGTACTCGGAGCACTGCTTGCCCGTGTAGCCGCTGGGACAGTGGCAGGTGTACTCGTCCCTCTGCTCGTGGCAGGTGGCCCCGTTCAGGCACGGACTCGAGTCGCACTTGTTCAGCTTGTACTGGCAGTTGGCGCCGGAGAAGCCCGAGAGGCAGCTGCAGTTGTAGGCGTTGATGCCGTCGATGCAGCTGCCGCCGTTCAGGCAGGAGCTCTCCGTGCAGTCCTCGTCGTTGGTCTGGCAATTGATGCCGCTGAATCCGAGGGGGCAGGTGCAGGTGTAGCTGTTCACGTACTGGCTGCAGGTGGCCCCGTTCTGGCACGGCTGGCTGATGCACTCGTTGATGTCCGTCTCGCAGTGCTTGCCATCGAAGCCGTCCACGCACAGGCAGTCGTAGTCACCGATCCCGTCCAGGCAGGTGCCTCCATTCTGGCAGGGAAAGACGGCACAGTCGTCCGTGTTGATGGCACAGTCCCGGCCCTCATAGCCCTTGGTGCAGAGGCAACGATAGGAGCCGGGGACGTTGAGGCAGCTGGCTCCATTCCTGCACGGGGAGCTGAGGGCGCACTCGTCAATGTCCTCGTCGCAGTAGCGACCCGTGTAGCCCACCTTGCAGGTGCAGGAGAAGTCCAGGAAGTTCGAGCTCGGCGTGCACTTGGCCTCGTTCTTGCAGCGATTGCTGGCGCAGGGATCCATCTTGCTCTCGCAGTCGCGACCCGTGAAGGGCACCTTGCAGACGCACTTGTAGCCGTTGACCTTGTCGATGCAGGTGCCTCCGTTGCCGCAGGGATTGGTCACACAGTCGTCGATGTTGGTCTCGCACTTCTGGCCCGTGTAGCCGGGCATGCACTGGCAGCTGAAGGCGTTCAGCTTGTCGTAGCAGGTGCCGCCGTGCTGGCAGGGATTGCTGCTGCACTCGTCAATGTCCAGGTCGCAGCGTTTGCCGGCATAGCCGGGCGGGCAGTGGCAGATGAACTCGTTGATGCCGTCCTCGCAGCGACCCTCGTTGACGCACGGATTCGAGGCGCACTCGTCCACGTCGCTGAGGCAGTGGGCGTCGTAGAAGCCGCGCGGGCACTCGCACTTGTAGCCATTGACCTGGTCGATGCACACCCCATTGTTGGCACACGGACTGCTGATGCACTCGTCCACGTTCTTCTCGCAGTGCTGACCGGTGAAGCCCGGGACGCACTGGCACTTGTACGAGTTGATGCCATCGATGCAGGTGGCTCCGTTGTTGCAGGGATTGCTGTGGCACTCGTTGACGTTGATCTCACAGTTCTTGCCACTCGTCCCGGGCTGGCAGTGGCAGAAGTAGCTGCCCACACGGTCCTGGCAGTGACCGTCGAACTGGCAGGGATTCGACTCGCACTCGTTGATCTGCTTCTGGCAGATGTAGCCCGTATACCCCGGATCGCAGAGGCACTTGAAGCTGTTCACGTCGTCGATGCACTTGCCTCGGTGGCAGGGATTGGAGTCGCAGTCGTTGATGTTGATCTCGCAGCTGGTGCCGGTGTAACCCGGCGGACACTCGCAGCTGTAGCCCGCTATGGAGTCGTGGCAGATGCCGCGGTTCCGGCACGGCTGCGACTGGCAGTCATCGATGTTGATCTGGCACCGGGCGCCGGTGAAGCCCAGGGCGCAGCTGCACTTGAAGCCGTTGATCTTGTCGTGGCAGGTGCCGTCATTCAAGCAGGGATTCGACTGGCACTCGTCAATGTCGATCTCGCACTGGGTGCCCGTGAAGCCGGGCATGCAGACGCACCGGAAGGTGCCCGGATCGTCCAGGCAGCTGCCCTCGTTCTGGCACGGATGCGACTCGCACTCGTTGATGTTCGTCTCGCAGCGGGGTCCGGTGAATCCCTGGGAGCAGTTGCAGCGATAGCTGCCCGGCGTGTTCACGCAGATGCCGTTGTGCTCGCACGGCGATCCCTGGCCGCACTCGTCAATGTCCTCGGAGCAGTCCACGCCCTTGTAGCCGGTGGCGCAGGAGCAGGCGTAGGAGCCGTTGATGGGGCTCGTGTCGCAGATGGCATCGGCGTGGCACGGGTTCGAGGTGCAGGCATCGTCCAGGTGGCACAGCAGCCCGGTCTTGCCCTTGGTGCACTGGCAGTAGAAGCTGCCCACGCCGTCGATGCAGGTGGCGCCATAGAAGCAGGCCGCCTGCTTGCAGTCGTCGGTGTTGACGCTGCAGTCCGGTCCCTCCCAGCCGTTGACGCAGATGCAGCTGTAGGAGCCATGGGTGTTGGTGCAGGTCGCTCCGTTCTGGCACACCGGGTGCTCCCGCTGGGCGCACTCGTCCACATCGACCTGGCAGTAGCGACCCGTAAAGTTCGGCGGACAGCTGCAGCTGTAGTCCGAGATCCCATCGATGCAGGTGCCTCCGTTCTGGCAGAGGTGGCCCACACAGTCGTCGAAGTTCTGCTCGCAGTTCTTGCCCTCGAAGCCTGGAAGAGGATAAAGATTGGGATTAAGATTAGGGATCGTCGGTTTAAAGATTTGTATTATTTAATATTTATTAAAAGGTTAAAAGTCGAACCAATAAATAAAGCCCGAAGAAAACGTATAACAGAGTGTCGATACTAGACGTTGCCTACTTTTTGGCGGTATTGGTGTTACCTTAGCTACTTTGTTGTACGAATATAACAGAAACAAGAAAGAATCCTCTCCAGAAACTGGCCATTTACAGCCGGAAATGGCAACTGGTAGACTCTGGACTCTTCGCCTAACTTTTGTATAACAGTTTTGGGATCTCTCTGGCTCTCTCTCTTTCTCTTTTTGGGATCTCTCTGGTTTAAAAAAGTGATACTAACTTTAATCGCAGAGAAAGTCATACTCTATTTGGAGTTTCTGTCTGTCTGGTATTTCATTCGTATCTATATGGGAACATATACCATTTGCAAGGGTATAAAATCAACGATAAACATAGACTTCAGGTCCCTAGAATATTTGGTCTATTTTAAGTCTTCTTGAGATAATTTTACAGCCAAAAAGCGAGTGATTGCCAAATGTCATACACTTCCCGATTCGCAAATAAAATCTTAATTCATTAATAGTAAAATATTGAAAAATATCAGAAAAAAAATTTTTGATCGATTTCTCAAAATTTTACAAGGGGTTACATCATTAAAATTGTCAAAACTTGACAAAAAATTAATTCTTTTAAATTTCTAAACTCAGTTTGCAGATTTATTTATTTACTAAAAACTTACATAAAACAGCTTTCCGAGTTGAAATTAAAACTGTTTTGGCTGAGTTATGACTACTTTTTAGCTTTAATTTGTCCATAAAATTGGAATACTTTGGGAATAATGATTTTTAAAGAGATCGGCTTGATGGTCAAAGTTTTAAAAATTTTAAAACTTAACTTAAGAAGTGATTTTATAAATTTTCTAATGCAATTTCATCATATAATGGCTGCTTAAGGCCAGCAACCACCTAAGCCTGACCAACAAAGTTAGGATCTACAAGAGCAATCCTTGCCCCCACATAAAAGATACATTATACAACTTTAGTAGTACTAAGTAATACAAAAGCAAAACCTACACATGCTCGATTGCATGTAAAGCGCGCTAAGGACAATACTTCCACATAAAATTCACAAATGATATCAAGGTAGCTATAAAAAGTCCGATTTTAGCCTTGCCAAAAATGTTATATTTTAAAAATTACAATTAAACATACACTACATATAAATACACTATAAAGTTTATACCTACAACTTCCCTACTGCATACTTTGCTTTATAAAATTAAAAATAATAGCTTTGCTTAAATGAACTTCAAATATTCGAGAAAGTTTGGTAGATATGACAACTAAGACCAAGATCTCTTAATATTTAACTCAAAAACGGTCACACTAAAACCCATCTTGGTAATATTTTTATCTCTCACTCTCTCTCTCCTACTCTATTTCCTTTTGACACTCCCTTCGCCTTGTATCCTCTTTCCCCTGTGCAATGGAGTGCATAATCAGATTTATGGCAACATCATAAAATGCTTCAATAAACGAAAACGTTTACAGCAACAACAACAAAGCACACGAGGAGGAATGGAGTAGGCAACAAAAAAAGTGGTTGAGAAACAACAACAATATTAACAACACGAAGAGCAGGGCGAAGCAGCCGCACAAAACGCAACGGCCGCTTAAAGTTGTTGCTTGTATTTCATTTCGTTGTTGTTGTTATTGCTAAGGAATGCTTTGCAGCTGTGCTGCACATGTTTGTTTTTCAGAGAGGGAGAGAGCCGGCGTCGCCACACACACACTCTCTCTCTTTCTCTATTTCTTGGATTTTCCGTTTACCTGATATAAACTCTCTCGCTCCCTCTCCTACCATGCTGCGCCTGCGCTTCGCTTTTGGCGGCTGCGCATGCGAAGCGAATGGGCAAACAAAATGTAACGTGAAAACAGACAAGGCAAGGCAAAAGCACGCACACATGCAGGCGCATTTAACACACACGCGTACAGTGTCAGACATTAAAATAGATTTATGAAATAATATCAATATCGAGTACGAATTTGTGAATTTCATTTCGGTTTTAATTATGATTATACAATAAAATCTATTTAAAAAATATATTTCGTTTAATAAATTTTATATTCTGCTAATAACTGAAATTAATAGGGTATCTATTGCCTTTAAAATAAAGGCACTACAAGTACGATGTATTATTCAAATTGTTCAGGTTAATCCACTCTTTATTTGGATTTTTATTGCCTTGCTGTAATGTTTTTCCTCCTAAATCAAGTACTAATTTGAAAATGTTTTATTAACATTAATTATGGGCTATATTTTTGAACACCACTGTGCCAACATACATGTGGACAAACACACACAAACAAAGCACCCAGTACACAACACGTCTTTGGTTGTTCTTTCCCACGGTCTCATATCTCGCGAGCCCCAAGCCTCTGCCGACGCCGCTGCCGCGGTCAACTATTTCGAATGCGCGCCAAGCTATCTCCCTCTCTCATGCTGTCCCTCTCGCACAACAATGAAAAAATTCTGTTTATGCTGCGCGCGCTTCGTTTTTTCGCTCTCTCAAGCTGAGACGCTCTCTCGCGACGCTCTGCCCCCAATCCCCCCCTCAATATTACTCTCTCTCTCTCTTAAGCGATCGAGTTTTTGGACTTCGTTCATTGCGCTTTATTTATCTTGGTGTGTGTGTTGGAGGATTTAAATCGCACTGCAATGGTATTTTCTTACATACAAGCTGACATACAGATATTTGTTATGTAGAGCTCTCTCTCAGTCTCGCCCACGAACTTTGTTTTTTCTTTATGATTTTTCTTGCTTGGTCGGTTTTTTAATGCCACAAAAGAAGGGCCACATGTACAAACATATGTACATGTACGTACATACATATGTACATATGTACATGTGTATGAGTGTAAGAAAATATTTGCCTGTGTTGAGCGGCATTTGTTATTATTATTTTTATTTTATTTGCGACTGCAACTTGTTGCTGGCAACGAAAAAAACAGGAAGAAAAACAAAAACGAAGCAACGGAATAAACAGAAAGAGCAAAAAACCAAAAAGGATGCAAAAAGAAGCTACATTTTAAGTACAATATTATTTTGTTACTTCTTTAATTTTTAAAATATTAAGACTCTCAGCCAACGAGCATCTTCAGCATCTCCTGTTCTTTCCTTATTTTGCATAATGAGTGCAACTCCAACCTTTGTCCCTCCCCCTTTTGCATCGCCCAAATTCCAAATTGTTTTTGTTTCTTTTTCTTCTTTACTCTTATTGCAAGTTACAACGTGATGTCCACAGGGCGATTCGTGTCGTGTCGTGTCAGTTTCGTTGTTGGCTTGTTCGCTGGCTGTTGTAATTCGGCTGGGATTGCTCAATGGGCCGCAAAAAAGTACGAAATAGGCGTACATTTCGCAGTGCAAAAAATGAGAGCAAATTCTGACTTGGGTCACACTTTCACACGATCTTTAGCTGAGCCCACTACAGTTTACTTATCTTATTGACTAAACAGAATCTAAAACACAAAAAGGGTTGTATTAAAATTGCTCATTGTTAGTTGCTATGGTCACACTTCAACACTATCGTGCGTAGGCTTGTCTCCAATACCTAAAATCGCTGTAGTTTAAGTTATGCAAAAAACAAGGAATAAGATAGAAATGAGAATAAGTCACAGTGGCAATAAAGCATTTTGCTACAAGAAATTTTGCATAATTTTGGTCACACTGTCACTGTCGTTAGCGGTAAACGCATCTATTCAAACGTATGTTTCACTTTTTAATATACATATGTAAATAAGGAAATAACACCATAGCCGGACGGACTCTCTATTAAGCGCACTTTCCCACCGCCCATAAATATGGCTTTGGTCACACTTTCGCACGATCCTTGGCTGATCCCCAATCCATTTATTGTAATTCCTCCCCAGAGCTTTGTGTCATTAGAATTTTTGATTGGCCGCAATTAAAAGGCCAGACTTATCAAATTGGCGTATCTTCCCTCGCTGCAGTTTCTGCAGCTTTTTTTAAATTGTCGTGTGCAATTCGCATCAATTGAAACGAATTAATTGAAAATTGCACACAAAACACACATACACAGGCACAAACACACACATGTGCATGTGCAATACATATTATTGTATGCAATCCAAGCAATTTACATGATGAATAAGAATTACAACAAGAAAAACACTGAATGGGCGACAATTGACGGCAGAAGGTTAAGCAAAAGCTATGGAAAAATAAGGTGGGGAAATAACTAAAGTGAATCCGGATCGGTCAGCTATAGATTTGCTTAAAAAGCCTATAAAACTGGGTCAACTAGGCTTAGCTGACTAGATCTTACAGGCGGCTGTTGATGCTGGTATTGCTTAAGCATCGTTCACACCAGTCACAAAATCACTGCGACAATTACGGCTGTTCCAGGCCCCCCACTCCTTGCAAATTATCCCATACACACACACACACATATCTCCTTCTCGTTTCTGCAACGATCTTCAGGGTGAATTGGATGCTTAAGCACAGAGATACGCCCTAAGGAGGTCATGCAACACTATCAGAGCCAAGGAAACCCAATAAAGCGGAGCCAAGGAAGCAGCAGAAGAAACCGCCAGAAGAAAAATCGAAAAGAGGGAGCTGGCTGGCGAAGCGAAGAAAGAAGCCGCGCAGCCGCGCGCGGATGAGGCCACGATCTTTCAAAATTGTAATGCTCGCGGAACGGCGGAATGGAATGGAATGGAAATGGAAATGAGCTGCAATGTAAAAGTTGCAGTCGAAAGAAAAAAAAAAACTGAAAAAACTGATGAATGATGCTGCTGCTGCTGGGCTGGTCAAACGAAGGAGGCATTTTTTTTTTTGTAGCTGACAAACGAGTTTGCCCCTTGTGGCAGCCCCCAGCTACTTCAGATACTTTGGCGTGGGCGCCTTTTTCTTTTATTTCCCGACCCGGCCTCCTCCGGCCGCCCGCTTTTGGCTCGTGGCCTGTCATGGAGTCATGACTCACCATAATCGATAACTGGCTATCGATAGGCGCGCTGAGAAGCGTTCTCATCGGAACGCTCGCTCGGTCTGCCTCGGTGGCAACGAAACATTTTCTCCTCTGATTGCTGATTGCTGAGAACCTGATGCCTCGGGTTGGGCTTGCTCAGATCGAGAATCAACCTCTAATAACTGATAACCGGCGTGGTTAAGGTAAGCAAATCTAATTTGCAGCTTGGGGGTAAGCAAATGCTTACTTATGGCCAAAATAAAAGTGTGCTTTTTCGGTGGGAAACCTGCCTTGCCAAACTAACCTATTGTAACTTGGCTGGGAGTGAGGGTAAAGATTGGAATTTTGGTATAGGGGTAACTAAGTTAATATAGGGAAGGATTTTTCAGTTTAGATGGAAAAATAATTGATTAGCTTTTAAATTTATATAATATTATAAAAGGTATTTGGTATCCTGCATAAAAATCAGGTCACTAAGTGATCGAATCTACGTTTTAAGGCAAGGTCCTTAATTATTAAGATACCATCCATGGTAACTCTGTTCCCAATTAAACTACAGACTTGAAATTTGGTATGGCATTAACTTAATATAAGTATTTTAATTTAAGTAAGCTTTCTTTACCTTTCGGACACTTGCAATCGTAGGTCAGGCCATTGGACCGACAGATTCCACCATTCTGGCAGGGCGATGGGGAGCAGGGCTTGTACTTGGTATCGCAATCCTTGCCCGTATAGCCCGTGGGACACATGCATCTGGAAAGAAATAGGAAGTAGACATAGGAAGTGAGATACAAGAGTTAGAACGGTAATAATAAAACAGCAAGTAATTAAGTTCAAGAGAAACCATAAAATCTGCCTCTCTTCTGGCCTGAACTTCCGTTTTGCTGTTTGCGGATTCCGACTCCGATTCGGATTCGGATCTGGATTTGTATCTCAATCTGAGGGGGTTTCGTTGTCGTGAGTATGTGTGTGGATTGGTCGCCGTTGTCTCTTTCTGGCTCTGCCACAATTGCTTAGAGGAGTTGCAACCGGTTTTTTGGTTGTTACCACAAACAACAACAGCAAAAATACAAGAAAAATATAATATAAAAAACAGAAAACGAGAAAAAACCCCAATGGAGTGGAAGTATCTCTCGCTGGGACTCTCTTTTTTATGGGCCGTGTTTTTTGTTCACTTTGATTTTGTACTGCCGCGCTTCTGCTTCTTTCATTCTTGTTTTTAATGTGATTTAAACTTAATTTGTTTGTGCCTTGTAAGCCGAAGAACCGAAAGTCCAACTGCATTGGGATTCTTGAGAAATGTTTTCCAGCTCGCCGTTGTTGTTGTTGTTGGCCATTAAAACGGGTTTGGGTTTTTGGCCGGGAGCACCTTAAAAGGCCAATAAGACAAGACCACGCCACGCCCCTCTCCCAGCGCTAATTAAGACCATTAAATAGCATTTAATTAAATTAAACAATTAAAAGGCACCAAACCAACCGCAACTCTTTAAATAGTCAACACATCGAATGCCGCCGCCACAGAAGAGAACTCTTCAGGGAGATCTCCTATTATTTATCTTCAAAGCCCCAAAGGTGGCTTTTCGAGTAAATTACATTAAAATTGAAATTGGCCACAAAAGAAAAACAAAATACACACGAGGAGCGTACGAAAAAATTGATTTTTGATTGACATGTGAAATCCAGCAGGCCAATAGCCCTAGGGTCTGATTTTTTTCCCCCTTTTCTTCTCGCATTCAGATGAAGATTAGGTTTTTTGGATATTAGGGTTCGTTGAATTTTGGGTTATTTGTGCGTGTGTGTGGGGCCATTAATGAGCAAGTGAAATCTTGGCAGATTCCAATTATATATTATATATTTATCTCTCAAAGTCTTGAGGCTGCTGTAATGCCACATTTCCATCATCAAAGCGCATCCGCGCTTACTTTTAAGCATTTTCCATGGAGTGCTAGGAGTTATTCATCCATTTAACTCCACTCACTATTCAATGGCCTCCTAAACCTCGCTTAATTATTCGTTTTTGTGTGTTCGACAGTTTGTTTCCATTAATAAATTCCCACCAACTGACAGTTGACAAATAAAATCGCTGTCTTTGCCAAAAATAAACGAAACAAAAAATCGAAAGCCCCATAAACTAAAGTATGACTAAGCTTTGGCCGCTGGCTTTAGCATAGAAACATCATAAAGTCCACAAATCGAATATGAAATTTATGCAAATTGCTTTGCCAGCCATTCAACGGTGGCAGAAGATCATTTGGGCCCCCCATTCAGTGTTGCCTCTAAAACAATTTAGTTTGAAGCTTGTTTCGGGTATTATATTTGCTAAGCGATCGCGAGACCCGAGACCTTAACTTAATTTAATTGCGATTTATGGGATTTTTAACTGAGATGCAATTTATGGCGGGAGTTGAATACATTTCTTTTTAACGATAATGCACTGTTGCGTGTATTCATTTCGTTTTTATATATTTTAATCTAAAATTAAAGAGGCATAAGAAACAAAATATAAAAGAAATCCCTTGCGCATTGGGGATGGCCGAAAATTTCGATATATCGTTGCTGTATCGATATTTTACGCGAAGGTGGTTATCTAAATGCAATATTCGATATACTGTTTGAGGTATCGACCAATAAGAAATATAAACGAGAAAGAAAGCTAACTTCGGTAAACCGAAGTTTATATACCCTTGCAGTCAGCAATTGGATCATTGAAAATCGATCTATTTTGGTAATGTAAAAATAAAAAGTCAAATTATGTAAATTTTGTATATTTTACATTTTACATGTAGAATTTTACATTTTCATATAAATCGACCGATCCTTTCTATGGCAGCTATATGATATAGTTGTCCGATCTTAATGAAATTAAAACCGTAATTCTAGAACTATAAAAAACGACTATATCTCGAAATTTATAGAAATTCGTTGAAAAACAGAGAAATTAAAACTTTTTTTACATTAATTTCGCCATCATTCCTATGGCAGCTATAGGATATAGTGGTCCGATTTCGGCCGTTCCGACATATATACTGCGTGCTAAAGAAATAAGTTTATGCTGAAAATTTCAGCCCGATAGCTCAAAAACTGAGAGACTAGTTCGCGTAGAAACCGACAGACAGACAGACGGACAGACAGACAGACGGACATGGCTAGACCAACTCGGCAGACGGACAGACAGACAGACGGACATGGCTAGATCGACTCG
>VNJW01002701.1:0-20324 GCA_008042615.1 Drosophila auraria
GGTTACGTACCTTGGCGTAACCCTAGACCGCCGACTTTGCTGGAAGGGGCAGATTGACCGAGTCTGCGGATCAGCAAGGACAAAGCTTGAAAAAATGGATTGGCTCCTTCGTTCTGATAGCGGTCTATCACTCCATGCCAAGGTGCGATTATTTAAAGCCATTGTCCTTCCGACACTGAACTGGGGGATTACATGCTGGGGCACCGCTTGTGACTCTTCACTTAAAAGGGTGCAAGCATGCATAACGAAGGCTCTGAGAAGGATGCTGGGAGTTAAGTGGCACCACTACGTACACAATGACACGCTATTTCAAGACACAGGAATACCAACTGTAACAGAAACAATTTCATCATTTGCAAACCGATACAGAGACCGCCTGCTAGCGCATACCAACCGTTTGGCAAGACACCTTGCCACCCCGTTAGGCCGAAGACGTCTGCGCAGAAGACACCCTGCGGACCTATGGATACTCGGCCGAGACAGACATGGACGATTACTTTAACACCATATAATCACACATAAAATGCCCTAAAGTGGCGCTCTTTCCCACCCGCAGTTTCCGGGATCTATAGTTACTATTAATCAAACACGAAAACAAGAGCTACTCTTGTGAAGCGTGATAATTAAACTTACAAAAAAAAAAAAAAAAAATAATCTTTAGATTTTTTTAATATTTATCTCTGCTTGTAATAATGTAATAATGTTACTTAAAGGAATCACAAATATTTCAAGAGGTCGAAGCTTTATCTTTCACCATTTCGGTACGAAACTGAGCCACAGAAGCCATGCCACCCTGCTCCTTGACCTTCTCCTCTGCCATCAGACGTTCCCAGATGGCTTCGAACTCCTCCGTGGAGAGGGTGCTCCCAAATATTCGGTCCATCTGGTCTTTGTCCCGCAGGCAGCTAAAGTCGCTGGGTCCCAGGCCAATCCTGGTGGGCAGATCCGGCGCAATTATCTCACTGACCCGGGCATTGGCATCGTCTCTTTGGTCCGGTCTTCGGTGCTGCCAAGTGTATACCAGTCCCTCTACGGGTTGCTTCAACCTATCCCTGGTGAGCTGGCGATAGGTGGTGTCCTTGTTGTACATATTGTCCGGCACAGTGCCGATCTGTCCCACATCCGGCAGCTTTTGCTGGACCGAGAGCAGCCGGCAGAAGTGATCGTAGTTCACCCGTTCGGTGGCACAGCCCTCGTCGATGAACATGCGGAAGTGGGACAACATGGTGCGGATCTTGGCCGCATCCACTCGGATGTGCAGCCTGTACATGATATCCAGGATACGCGCTAACGGCAGGTGGCCGGTGTGCTCCTTGTCGATCCTCTCCAGCGTGGCTATCAGATCAATCATGTAGAAGTCATTGCGCTTCTGCAGGCTCTCTCGCAGCTGATTCAGATAGGCGAGAGCGTTGATCAAGGTGTCATCCTGCTCGCAGGGCGATATGTCCTCCAGCAGCATTTTCATGGAACACTTTTGCTTTTGACGTTCGCCAAAGTTAAGGTCGGGGACCTGGTCTAGGTATCTGAAGGAAGAAAATATAAAAAATATAATTATAATAAAATAATAAATAAAATATAGAAAAAATATAATTCAAAGAGTTGAAAATGGTTAATTTCTTAAAATAAATTACACCTCTTTAGGCTACAAGCACCGGGTATTAACATATATTTCCCAAATTACAGCCTTAAGTAGGTCATAAGTTGTTTAATAAGGTAATCAGGTTACCAAGTCTTAAAGATTAACAGAAAATGTTTAAAAATAGTCTTAAAATGTCTACGAATCTTAGGCCTAAATGGGTAAACACTTGAGTAAATATTAAAGAACAAACTAAAGACATGAGTGGAAAATAATCACCGGCTGACGTAGGCTTTGGCTTTTTACTATGATATTGAAAACACTAAAGTTTAGCCTAAAACATTATCTACAAATTTTAATTTAACTTTAAATCCTTTTCTGAAGCTTAGCTTTTTCAAGGATTCCACTCACTTTTCATATTTTTTCCCCAGTGGTGCCTTGGTACGTTCCATGCAGTCCATCCAGGGCTTGGTGACCACATATAAGCGATCGCTACTTAGGGCCATACATCTTTTCATCGTCGAACCGCTGTGATCAGCTGCTTGATAAACTCCAAAGGTTTCAAAGCGATTGAAGGGTTTTGTATAACTAAAAATAATGTTAAAATTTAATTAATAATGAGGTATTCTTAGCTTCTTAGCTTGAGAATAAGAATAAGCTACAAAATTGCATACTTTCTGGAAAAATAAAATAGATAGAAATTAGTTTCTGATTTAAAAGAATAATAAAAGGATTAGCAAGTGTGGAATTTATATTTTTATCATTAATAAGAGTCTGTAAAATAATCATTTTTAACACAACCTCTTTGACCCACCTGCGATTTATCTGTTCCGATGGAAAGTAATGATTGTTGCTTATGATATGCCCCTGATGGAAATCGGAATATTCCCGATTAACCTGATCCACCGACTTTAGCGGCATTATTGTGGTGTACAGGGGATCCGCTGGTGGAGTAGCCCTTCCAAAAGTCCGGTTCAAATTGTTCACGTGGCCAGGTATCGAGTGCGTGGGCACAATCTGTCCGGTTTTGCCCTTCTTGAAGTTCCTGTCCTCCAGGAACTGCTCATAGAAGGTCGTGAAGCGTGACTTTCTCAGCTCAACGCTGAGGCATTCCCCGACTTTAGGGTCCGGAAGACACGGCGCTAGTTTACCCATCGGCTTGGGCCTGCTCCTCCGGCACTGCTCCTCTATGCGTCTGCGTATGATCTCCATGGGATGTCCACTGACGAGAATATCTTTGGGAGTCAGTTTTTCGGGACCAAAGGAGGGCAGGCCAGCAGGCCGTTGGGTGCCATTCCTCTCGATGAAGAGTCCTTTATTGGCCATGGCTTGAGGTATTTTTTTCTGTTTCCTACGTTGTGTTTTTTTCTGAGTAAAGTTGGGTGTCAATGGACATTTAGAGAAATAGTTACTACTCTTTATAAACCAATTTATTTATTCTTAAAAAAAGGGATTTCATTTTGATTTCGGTTTTCCTTGGTAATTCGTATCCTTAACCCCTCCTGCGTGTCACAATCACCACGGTCTTGATGCACCTTGCGGGGTTCTTGCACTTCCTCTTGGGGCGGCGAGTGTGGCACCAGTTGTTGCCCCTCCAGCAGCGCTTTGTGCCGGTTCTGGCTGTGGTGGTCGTGGTGGTGGCAGAGGCAGCCGTTGTAGTGGCAGATGCAGCCGTTGTGGTAGCCGCCTCAGTAGTTGTTGTGGCTCCTTGCGATGCAGCCAGCTGGATGGCCAGGGCAATGAGGATAGCCACAAAGAGGAACTTCATCTTGGGATGCTGAGTTAAGGCTGAGGGATTGCTGAGGAAATGCTGAGGGAATGCTGATCTCTGAAGCGATCGAGTGTTGTGATTGACAGAAGTTAGGGGTGCCCCTTTTATACCCCATCGGTGGGTAACTTCCGCCCCATAAAATTAATAGATTTCCGCAAGAATTCATCGTGACTCGAGTAGCAAATACCCAAAGTTAAATATTTGCCAATTAAAGCCTAAAGGTAAGCCCAACTGCCTTGAATATTTTGATTCTAGTTATATTCTTGTTTATATATCAACAGTAAGTTGGTAATTGCATTGTATGTTGACATTATCTGGCAGTAGGTGGAATTATACAATAATCAAATATTTGTACATTGCCGGTAAGAATCAAGAAACTTTATGTAAACTAAACTTCTAATAATTTTAAGCCATTTTCTGATTTAAAACACTTTAAAATTATGTTTCGGTTTTAAGGATAAACTCTTTTTTTACAGACAAAGAAAATAATGTATTACTTTATCAATAAATATACTATAATTTCTTTTGATATCCCATCCTTATTTGAACTTCAAGTTTCATGAGCTTTCTACTTTTCTCGACGCATTTCCTTGTGAAATTGCGTGACGGATACCTCTCCCACCTGATCCTTGTACTTTATCATCAAACTCTGCCAAATTGCCTCAAATTCATCCTTGGCCACCAGACCTTTGAAGATTTGTTCAATTTCCACCTTCGGACGCAGACGAGAGAAATCGCTGGCCTGCAGGCCACCCAAGCTGTCATGTTCCGGCGATAGGAGATCCTTCATGCCGGTCATATCCCTTTCCACCAGCTGACCCCTGACCACAGGATCTACATTGGGCTTCTTGTGACGATCTTTGCAGAACAGACGGTAGGTGGTATCCAAGGAGCATCTGTCATTATAAAAGGCAGGACCTCCCATCGAGGGCAGTGGCTCCTGAGTGGAGAGCAGCTTGCAAAGGTCCCTGTACTTCACCCGTTCGTTGGGGCAGCCCTCGTCGACGATCATCTGGTAATGGGAAGCCGCCACCCGAATCTTTTGGTCATCCAAGCGAATGCGGAAGCGGTTTAGGATCTCCAAGAGGCGAGGGAGTGGCATCAAACCCGTGCCTTCCGGGTCACTTCGCTCTAAAATTGAGAGCAGATTGTGAATGTGGATATCCTGGCGCTTTCGGAGACGCAAACGCATGGTATTCAGGTGGCTGATGGCGTCCATTAGGAGATCGGACCTATCACTCGAAACGATGTTGTGGAGGGCCATCTTGGCGTCGCCATTGCTGAGTCGGGTAATGCCAAAGGTGATGTTGGGAACGGAGCAAAGGTACCTTTAGGGGAATGGAGAATAAAATTGGAATAAAAAATGCGGAGAACTCCTTACCTATTGAACTTCTTGCCCAAGGGAGCCACGGTGCGATCCATAAAGTCCACCTGAGCCTTGCCAATAACCTTCAGGTGGCTCTCGCCCTCCGTCAGGCAGTTTTTAACCATAAGTCCAAAGTCACAGAGGGTTTTGGGATACCCGCAAGGGTTCTGCCGGTCAAAGGGAGGCGTATATCTGCGTGGATATATCAGATATTAACCTTCCCCATAAGATATATATTAAAGAGACCCACTTGCGATTGATTTGCTCAGCGGGAAAGTAGTGATTGTGGCTAACGATGCGCTTTTCATGGAACTTGCCGTACTCCGTATTGACCTGCTCCGCCGACTTGAGTGGCATAATGACCGAATACAGGGATGGGGCGGGCTCCAGGTCTGAGGGCCTGCCGAAAGTCCGGCTCATATTGGTCACGCTGTCGGGCTTGGAGAAAGCCGGCTTGATTTCACCCACTTTGGCTCTTTTAAAGTACAACTCCTCGTAGAACCTCTCCCGGAAGCACATGAAGCGAGACTTTTTCAGGTCCACGGTAAGCAAATCCTGCAGGCTATCGCTGGGAACGATTGCTGCTTCCGGCAGGCTGGAGAGCTTGGCCATACTCTGTCCGCACACTTTGGCCCTTACCAGACTTTCGGCCAACTCCTCTGGGTGGCCAATAGAGAGACAATTGGGCACTGCATCCTCCTTGAGGCCAATGGTGGATAGCCCGGCGGTGGGAATGTCTGCATTTCTGTCTTTAACGTGTGCCTTGCGTCCCCTCTTTAACATGTTTAACTTGTGTATTGTAAATGTGTGTGTTTTATGTTTTAGAAACTTAAATTGTTTTGACAAATTGACAAATAAGGAAGGTTTTTAAGGAAATATAACAAAAGGGGTTTGCAGGGGAGAAGAACACGATTTCCTACCTTCCCTAGAAACGAAGAACATTCTTTTTAATATTTACAAATCCCTTAAAAATATGTAAGCAGTATTTTAAATAAATAAATAATTGTTTTAATTGGTCTTGCAAATGAGTATATGTTCACATGTCAAATAATTTATGGCTTAGCACTAGTTCAACTTTAGCTACGTCTCCTAGTCTACATGGTACATGGTACGAGTACATCGGTCATTGCACTTATATCTCTCTCTCTGGCTCCCTCTCTGCGATGGCATTTCTCTCAGTGCAGGGCGTGATTCTTGTGTATCACAAAGTCCCAGGTGTCCTTCCAGCGCAGATCGCGCACCTCGTTCGTGGTCATCTTGCGCGCTCCGTAACTGAACGGCATGAACTTGACGAAAATGGCCAGGACGGCCAGCAGCCACAGAACTATCGCGAGTCGATACAGGCGTACAATGTGGACCCCGCGTCCCGTGCATACAATCCTTAGCAGGTAATCCACATGCTCGATGACAAAGCACAAGAGGAGTAGCTTGAAAACAAAGGCTGGCAAGTAGTTGTGCAGGAAGAGGGTGCGATCCACGAAGAAGTACGGCAGGTAGTGCATCAGGTAGCCCACAAAGAAGGTATCGCCGGCAATAAGGAAGCGCTGCCACTCGGGTTCGGAGATATCAAAGCACAGGCGTTGGCGACGAACGGCATAGAAGGCGAGTAAGACGGCATAGAAGAAAATGCCAGCGGTGGCCGTGTACCAGATGAGTACGTTGCCCAGCAAATATATCTGGGCACTGGACTCCGAGTCCAGCCAGTAGGCAATGCCCTTGTCCATCAGCGGCCACTCGTGCGGCATCGAGCTGTACATGTGACTGGGCACGGTCTTTGTTTGGGTTAGCATCTTGGCCTGCAGTTCGAGTAACTTGGCCCAGAACGAGAGGCGCGTCTTCTCGGTGGGTATCATTTCGGCGGTGAGTAGCTGGCGTTCCCGCTCCCGATGATCCTCAGCTGTTTGGAGGAAAGGAACCAACATTAAAAACCATCCTTTAAGGTTAAACCCATCTCCCATAACTCACTCTGCGTGTAGCGATGCTCCTCCACATTCCAGATGGTGTCCTCCTGGCTCTTCTCCCTATCCGCCACCACCTCGTGCTGATTGAAGCCCCAATCCGGCAGTTGGCGACCCGTAAACTTCAATGCCGCCCCCGTGGACTCGTGGACCAGCCGAATCTCCGACTTGATGGCATGCCACTTGTTGCCCTCGGTAGCCCGATTTAGGATCTCCACACGCCACAGCAGCTCACCGGCCATCTTGATCTCGTAGTCGATGTAACAGCTCACCTCCTGGCATTGCGGCGTCATCGGGGCAGCCACATCGTGGGAATTCAGTGCCCTACTGGTGATGCCGTGCACCAACTGTATAACATCGCCGTGCTTTATCACATCCGGCTTGTTTCCCACCACCAGATTCTCCTTGGTGGGTCGCTTCACCAGCCACCAGTTGTTCACGTCCTTGAAGGAGTAGCAGGTGACCTGCTGCTGGTGCGAGGAGCCTCTCTTGTCCGGGTAACGCACCGGATAGACTGCTGCATGCGAGTGCAGCCAGCAGGTGCGTCCGTGGGTGTGGCGAAGCGTGATCTGGGATCCATGGACCACTTGCAAAGGCTGTCCGCGAGTGATCGAGGCCAGGCCGCCTTCCAGCGAGGCCTGAAACGCGCTGGTCATGATGCTGTCGTGTGGCCCTGCTCGGTAGAGTGTCCGGAAGTGGGCATAGAATACTCCCACGTATACGGCCAGTGGTATGCCAACAAAGATGAGAAGGCGACTCAGGGCATGCAGCCAGAGTTGGCGATCTGGAAGGGAAAGAGGATGCAGAGTTAGAGGAAAATATAAATGCCTAAGGACATTGGGCGTATACGTAATATCCAAGGCTATGGTAATTACGTATACGCCACGTTTACAGGGCTGTTGCTACTTACTGCTTAACCTTGCATCAAAGAGCAACTGCCACAGGTGTCGGCACAGCAAATAGAAGGCCAATCCCAGTGCCAGGAAGCCTATGTACTTAATCGTTCCCGCCGCACCCAAAAACACAGCCGCTCCCGCTCCACTGACCACCCACTGGAGACTGCCCAGGCGACAGCGCTGGAAGCGAAGCAGACAGGCAATGCCCAGCGTGCTGCTCAGCAGCAGCATCGACTCCATGAGCACGAAGCGGGATTGGGTCAGTAGGGAGTTGTCCAGCACCACCAGCAGACCACCGATGGCGGATGCCCAGCGACTCAGCTGCGCCTCCTGCAGCAGCTTGTAGACGGCGGGGGCAAGCAGGCTGCCACATAGCGCGGGTAGAAATCGGAACCAGAATATGGGCATTTGGGGCGAGTAGGAGGCACCGATCCGGGAGAACGTGTAGTTGCCATCGTAGCCGGCCAGGCTGACAAGTCCGGCTATCAGCTGTTTACCCAGCGGCGGATGTTGGTCAAAGAAGAAGATGTTGCGCATGTACATGGAGATGTACTTCCCATAGTGGAGTTCATCGAAGCTGTGGGTGGGAAAAAGGTTTTATTTATCTTCGAAAAATTCATTTTAATGATTTTTAAAGATTTATTATTTCAAGGGAAGTGTATCTTTAAGTGGAGAAGAAGTAAACTTCAGGAGAATTACTAATATATCTTTCTTAAGCTATCGTAACTGGGTTTCCAACTCCCTATTCCCTTTCCGATAATATTTTAATTGTAATCGGAATAATTATATCCTGTATTATCATTATTATCAACATCTGTCTTTGATTGAATCGCTTTAATCTCTTAAACAACAAACAAGTTAGAGTATACAGCCCATATTTGTACTTGCAAAAATAGCTTGCTAAATGTTATTGCCAATCATTAAATACTAATTTTAAAGCATTCTTCAGCCAGCATATTGCGCATCTTCAAAATAACATCGTTGTAGCACTAAGGTGCGGCTTAAAAACCAAAATAAACTTGATTCTAAGCCAAACTTGGTTGCAGTCAGATTTTCTAGTCAGACAAGATCTCGTCTGGCCACTTCATCTTGACTAGTTCCGTGTCTGATTATGATAAGAAAATAGGGAAAGCTGGCTGAGAAGTCTCATCGACGTAAAAAGCTAAAATT
Source organism: Drosophila auraria (assembly GCA_008042615.1). Classification (NCBI taxonomy): domain Eukaryota; kingdom Metazoa; phylum Arthropoda; class Insecta; order Diptera; family Drosophilidae; genus Drosophila; species Drosophila auraria. Next base: position 8,738 of record VNJW01002701.1, read on the forward strand.
TACTATTATGATCTCTTAATGGCCACGAAGATGCATAATAATATTGACCTGTATTTGGTATAAGTTGTTTGTGGGAAATGTTAAGAGTGGCAGCAGGTCTTCTCTTCTCTTTGGATAAGATAATAAACCCATTTCTCTGTTTTTATACCCTGTAGTCATAAATTTAAGGTGGGGTATGTTGGGTTCTTGAAATGTGGCTAAGACTATTAGTTAATAAAATTTTCCCTTATTAACAATAAAGTTCAAGCAAATTGTTCTAAAAGTTTATTACTACTATTAAATACCATAATATAAGTGCAGATGAGTCCCAAGTAATGGGTATTTCCCGGTCGACTATATTTTCAGTATTTTGTACTCACACAATGTGCGGCGGTGTTGCCAACTTGTAGAAACGCGTGCCGAAAGCCAAGAGAAAGAGACCCCAGCTGAAGAGATCGATGCTCAAGCTAACGGTAAATGGCGGTGTAACTGCTGTTGATTTTGTCTCTTCATCAGCTGCTCTCGCTGCTGCAGCAATGCTCTTGTGCTTTTTGTAGAAAGAACGTGAGCGCGACGGCGAGCGTGAGACCGAACGCGAACGATCGGAGGTAGGTGAGGGGGAGGCTTGTTTTGGCGTCGGCGTTGGCGTTAGCGTTGGCGTCGGCGTCTGCGATGAATGCCGGCTGACGCTACCGCGCAGCGGCGCATTCAAATGGCAGTTGACGTCGACGCAGCAGTTAAGCAGCGTTAAACCACCGTTACAGCACACTGGTGAAGGTGAGTTTGCAGCTGCCGCTGCTGCTGCTGCTGTTGTTGTTGGCGGTGGTGTTGCTGTCTTTGCCGAGTTTGTTGAACGGCTGCGAAAGTGAAGTCTTTCGTTTGGCTCGCTCAGATCGCTGCCCGTCGCCCATGGTTGCTGTTGTTGTTGCTGCTTCAACTTGGTCGTCTTGCGGCGCTGCGTAATCGTGTTGGTGTAGGTGGCAGACATGGCGGCTTCCTCGATGGTGTTTTTATTATTGTTTTAGCGTGCGATTTGTTCATCGGTATTTAGCGGGCATTTCTTCCTCGCATTGTTTTCTCCCTTCACTTTCACATATCAATTAGCGATCGACACACACACACACACAAACATGAGATAATCGAGCGCTAATCAAGAAATCACTTCTTGTTTCTTTTGTGTTTTGGTTTTCTGCTGGTTGGTTTTTTTGTTTTTGTTTTTGGCCTCTGCCACGTTCGGTGCTTGCGGCTAAAAAAAAAGAGCAGCAAACCAGTTTTGCACTTTCTACAGTTTTGTTCACTTGTCCGGCCGCTTCCTCTTCCTCTTCTGTCTGCCTTCTTTGGCGATTCACATTTGCATACAAATTGACGGAGGGCCCAGCTGTTGAAGAAAGTTTCGTTGCCGAAATATTCCCACAAATACACATACGGAGGCACACACACGGATGTCGGATTTCGTAGCGCTATATCTTTCGTTTCTTGGTCAAAATCGCAACCTGCACGGCCAAAGATCTCGCGACGCACTGACACAATGGCTCGAATGGGAACCGCGATGGTTCACCTCTGCCGCTGCCGCTGCCGCTGCTGGTAATGCTGCTGCCTCTGTCGCTGCCTGTGGCGACTGCGCTGCTTGCGCCCGGAATGCGGTCCGGCTGCTGCGATGGAGCCGTGTCTCTTTTCCTCGTTCTTTCCTCGGGGTCTTCGTCTGCCTTGATTCTTAACCCATTTCCCGTTTTGCCAGCCAAGAAGTGCCCAGTGATGGCGGGGATTTGGATGGGAAAGTAGCTAAATAAGGTTTAATTAAAAAAATAAATAGAAAATAGGAAATTAATAGAAAATAAATTCGAATTAAATGGGTTATATAATTACTTTGCCTCTTGGTCTCGTTTTACGTAGGGCATTTATACGTATACGTAATATATACGAATACGTAATATATGCGAATACGTAATATATTGATAATACGTAATATTATTACGAATACGTAATTTAAAATAATTAAAGCACAAAAAGTACGGACTGATTTTAGTTTAGCTTTAATAATTAGCAATTTAAACATTTAAATTTATTATCCACTCTAGTTTAAAAAAATCTTAATTTAGCGGAAAAAAGCTAGACCTTCAACACTAAAAATGCATGCAAAAAGATCTCTCCCCTTCACATTCTCTTCGCACCTTCAGCTTTGCCTTTTCTCTTTATCTCATCTCCCGGCCCCTCCGTCGCCCTCTTCCGTGAGCGTGTGTGTCGCCAAACGGATTCTGTAATGACAAGGAAAGACAACACCAACAATTAAACACCATTTATTGGCGCTGCCAAGAGAAGTGGTTCGGCAGTTAGCGGCTCTGGGGACCGCATAAAGCACGCGTCGTCACAGGTGGCGGGGAGATGGGGGAACCTGTTCCCTTGATTTACGACCTATTCTTCGGACCTTACATAGCCAATGTGCTTGTGTACTCGCGTGACCTATTGGCCTTATTCGTGGCATCGTTTTCAGTACTCCTCAGCGCGGTTCGACTTGTTGTTGTTTGTGGCGATACATGACATCAGTTACTTGTCTTCTGCGGCAATAGGTAAACGCTTTGTAACCGGTTCCGCATAATAACCCGATTCTTGTTGGTGTTTTTTTTTCCTTCCGACATTCTATTTTTATGTAGGAACTTATTTACAAACAAGGAATAAGGAATGGCATGATGTAGAGGTGTCATAAACATAAATTAATATATATTTTTGGACTTCCAAAAATAGTTCCATATATTTTGGTGCTTTTTTATATATTTTTGGAACGTAATCTCATTGGGAACTTTTTATTGTGCCAGATATTAGTTAGCAAATAGTATAAGATGAGAGAGGATACATTTTAACTTCTAAATTTCTGGGTTTTTGTTTCTTAAATATTATAAATTTTGATCCGTGTATTTGGTAAGATTTCTGCAAACAAAGTTCGTAAAAAACAAGCTAACTTTGCATGATTTTCTTTTTATTTAAGATTAATAACAGTGAAGTAGGTAAGACCTGCTTTCTTATATAATAAAAACAACTTAAATTATTCAGGGAGTCAGGAATTAAAGGAGCCAAGTCAGGATCGGAAATGTTTTTAAAGAGGATTAACCGCTGCGGTTCTTGCGATTCTTGCGGTTCCTATTGCGCTTAATCTTCCTGATCACCTTGGGGCGATGGATCTTGCGGTGGGTCACGTGCTTCTTCTTGCCCGACGAGGCGGCGGTGGTTGAAGCTTCCGTAGTGGTGGTGGCGCTCGAGGAGGCTGCCGTCGTGGTGGTGGCCGAGGACGAGGCTGCAGTCGTAGTGGTGGTTCCCGTAGCGGCTTCTGTCGTGGTTGTGGAGCTGGCCGCACTCGAGAGGTTCACCAGGACACATGCCACAGAGGCTAGGAGGAGCAGGGCGCAAGTGTACTTCATGTCGATGGTTGGTTAATGAATGGGATCAACTGATGCTGTTGGATCAAAGCAAGCACTATTTATACTCCCCGATGGAGCTGGGTTTAACCACAGCAGCGTGAGAACCTTATCTTATCACAATGCCATATTGTCAAAAACCAGGCTAATCAAATAACAATTGGCGAAAAACTATGCCTACCGCCAGACAGTTGTTCAAACATTGAAGATATTTATTTTCGGGACTACAATGTGTCTGGAACCATATTGACGCTATTTTAGTGCTTCAGCTGTTGATATTTATACACGCACTTTCTAATTATATTAATAGATCACTGGGAGTACAATGTCACATAGAGTAAAATGTAAAAATATAAAAAGTTGCATCAAGAGGAGTTTCATTAAATAAAGACACGCAATGACAGCCATGGAAGTGAACTGAAGTTAGATGATAAAGATTGTTGATCAAGAATAGAAGAATAGAATAGGAAAATATGGTCCAAATAATTAACAATGAACAAGTTTGATCTCATAATTTAACTCATGTTCCTTGCTTTGAAATAGAACGTACGATTTTATGAAAATGGTTCATCTTAAGTGGAAACTAATTATGAGACTACTTTCGCTTAATCCCGAAATCTGTTTTCATTGGCCAAATTGTGTTAAACATTCGTTTTTGCCATATAAACATTAGCTTAACCTAGTCTAAGAGTTAGGCTCGACGACGTAAATCATCTGGCAGAATGCGTAAGGTTCTCACGTTAATATGGATAAACCCAGATCTGTCAGATGTTTTCGTAGAGGTATAAATAGTGCCAGTTTCAATCCAAAACAGCATCAGTTGATCCCAGCCAACCATCGACATGAAGTACACTTGCGCTTTGCTCCTCCTAGCCTCAGTCGCATGTGTCCTGGTGAACCTCTCGAGTGCGGCCAGCTCCACAACCACCACAGAAGCCTCTACGGGAACCACCACCACGACTGCAGCCTCGTCCTCGGCCACCACCACGACGGCAGCATCCTCGAGCGCCACCACCACTACGGAGGCTTCAACCACCTCCTCGTCGGGCAAGAAGAAGCACGTGACCCACCGCAAGATCCATCGCCCCAAGGTGATCAGGAAAATTAAGCACAACAGGAATCGCAAGAACCGCAGCGGTTAATCCTAAATCACTACCGATCCTGAACTGACTTTTTTAATTCCTGACTTGGAGAACACCTCTTTAATATTTCTAAATAATATTTATCACACACATTAACTACCATCTTATCACATTTATTTCATAACCTTTAGTATTTAATACAAATAAAGAATCAAATGTAATTATTACAGTTTGTTTAAATATTAATTAAAAAAGTATTTTCCATGAAGGATGGCTATAAGATATGATTTCCATTATAATTTTTTTGTGGAATGAATTATGCTTTAAATTTGCAGCTTTTTTTTTATATATTTTAATCAAATTATAATCTAGCGAGTTAGCTGAAAAACTCATGAAGATATATATTAAATTTATTTAGACTTTGTTTAAAATAATAAAATCCCTTAATTTCTGCAACTCTCCATTACTCCGTACTGTTATCTCTGACTCTACACAAACCTAACAAAAGTCTCCGCTGTTGCTAACATAAGGCTGTTAAGCTAGCCCGCAGGAAAGTCCAACGATAGAAAGAGGCAGCTGGAAATCGAGCAAAAGAGAAGCAACGAGAGCCGTATGGATAGAGAGCAAAAGTCAAAATCCGAGGGTTCGAGTCCGAGTTGCAACCGAAAGCGGTTCGGTGGGGGGGGGAGTCCCTTTGTGGGCGTCTGTGGTTTGGGGGAGTGTCTGCTGCTACGCAACTGCAGCTTGGCGCACTCGGAGTGCAGGACAAGGACCGAGCACACCCAGGACCCCAACCTAAGGACGCGCCAGTTAAGCGGGGAGACCTGCCTACAGCCGGGGTCCTTGCAACTGCAACAATAAACGGGGCTGAGATGCGGCAAGGCTGCTGCTGTGGCTGTGCTCTGCTGGCGGCGGATTGGTTGCCGGGGCTTAGCGGTGTGGCTGTGAGTCCTTTTGCCGAGCGAGAACCCACTGCCAATGCCAATGCCCACTCCTACCAGCGCTCGCCTCGCGGCCTGCACAAGTGCAAGGATTGTGTCGCCACTACGCCGGATGTTGCACGGGGACAAAATTGGGAATTAAATTGGGTAGTTTAAAGTAAGAAATTAGGCTTGGAAAATATTTATTTAATATTTAGAAAACGCAAAATAAATGATGAATAAAGGCAAGAAACTATAATCCCCTTACCCCGACCTTTTCTCTGTGTTAATAATAGATTCCCCTAGAAAGTAGGTCCTACCTACAATTAGATATTAAACAAAAAACCTTTCAACGTCTTTTTAAAATGTAAATAAATTCTCCAGAATTTTGTATAAGTTCCATAAGAGCCGACATGAATTTTCTGAGACTTTTTACTACCATCTGGACATTCGTTGCTTATTTTCTCCCAGTGCCTAGCTGTTCCTGCTTCCTGTTTCCTCCCGCCGTTTCTGTTTCGGTTTCTGTGCCTGCATCGTTGCAGCATCGCTGTTGCTGTTGTGTCTCGCTTCCGCCGGCTGGAATGGGATGGATGATGGTGGCTCGTTTGTTGGATGGATGGATGGGCAAGGATGGGTGGCTAGGTGGCTAGGTGGCTAGGTGGCCGGGTGATTCCAGTGAATGGGCGAGGGTGGCAGTGGCTGGTGTGCCTGCCGTGTGCCACTTTGGCCATGTTCGTGGCCGTGGCCGTGGCCTCGACTCATGCGCTCGTTCTCGTTTCCCCTTTGCAGCTTCACTCAACTCAACTCCAGCCAAGGCCAAGCCGGCAGAGGACGACGACGTCGCCGGCGATAATGTGGCACAATGACATTGCCATTGAACTAGGTCGAGGACGTGTTCCCTTTTGGCCACCGCCACCGCTGCCGTTTGTTTGGTTAATGTTTGCCTCCGTCTTCGTCTGCCTGTTTCTCGTGGGTGGCCGTGACGGTTGAGGTTGGAGTTGAGGTTGGGGTTGGGGTTGGGGATGAGGTTGAGGTGTTGGTGCTGCTACCATCCTGGTTCTGTCTTGCGGATAAATGGGAAACTGTGACTGTTGTTTGGCGATGGAGGAGGTCTCAGGATTATTTGTTGTACGGACCACGCGGTTGTTAGTCTCTGACAACAATTTCTTTATGAAATATTTGCTTAAATTGTAAGTAAATTATTTAAAGAGCGAGATTTATGACTTTCAGAATGTGCTTTCTTAAAAGAAAGGCTTTTCTAAAATTAAAGGAAAAAAATAAAGAAATAAAACGCATTAAAAACATAAATATATACGATTTTAAGACAATTATTTAATGCAAGGTAAATATAAAGCATTTTAAATAATAATTCATCACTTTTAGCCCTTGGAAAAAGCAAAAATGTATAAGAATATTCATTAGCTATTTTAATTTATGATATTTAAGTTTGTTACAGATTTATTTTTGTTCATTTTGGTCTTAATTTAACATAAGGAGCATTTTAAGATATTTTTACAAACTAAAAGAGGCACAAATATAATGATATTCAGGTTATTTCTTTCCAAGATTGACAAAAATTGCTTTCAAAAAGAATTTAAACATAAAAATAAAGAAAACATTTGACAATTTAATTCTATTAAATATAATATAAAGCAAAAACATAAATTTATTGATTTATTAAATTAAAAGCAGAAGCCGTAACCGCGTTAGTGATTTCTTAATCAGTTTTTTGAAGCCTTTTGAGAAACTCAATTCAGCATCTTGGTCTTGGCCTGCACCTAATGGCATTAGACTCAATTGCCAAAGATGGCCGGAGATTAATGGAATTTTGCCAAAAATATAAAGCCCACAAAGATGACACTGGCAATCAATTAAAATGCATAGACTGCAGTCAGTCGGCCTAATGAAAGCCTTTTCTTCTTCGACGACGACGACGACGTCCAGACATCCAGTTTCATCTGGTGTCTGTTTTCCAGGGAATCGAGAGGATGCGGGGGCTGGCGACTATTATGGATGTGTCTGCGCTTTGTCTAAGTTCTTGTTTTTGGGCCGACGCCTCGGATTTGGGGACGAGTTTTATTTATTTTAATTTAAATGAAATTTATTTTATACACACACGCCCACACACACACACAGGCTGTTTTTTTGAGCGGCTAGTCAAAAGCTAAGGGTTGATTTTGTACATTTTATATATGCACATGGATTATGCACCCACACACACGGACGTTTGGGGCCACACGAGCCACACTTTTGTATTTATATGTAAAATTAGGGTGGACCTTGGAGCTTTTAAATTAGAAAAGTTTATCTTGAAATAATGAATATTATAAGTTAGTAAGTAACAGGCAGAAGGAGAAATCACCGACCCTATAAAGTATACATATTCTTGCTCAGCGTCACCAGCCGAGTCGATCTAGCCATGTCCGTCTGTCCGTCTGTCTGTCTGTCTGTCCGTGTGAAACAACAGATCTCAGAGACTATAAGAGCTAGAATAACCAAATTTGGTGACAACATTGGAATCTGTTGCACGCAGATCAAGTTTGTTTTAAAATTTGGCCACGCCCACTTCCGCCTCCGGAAATCATAAAAAACGTTATACTAGCTATAGGCGTGATTTTCGGCTTAAAGTAAATAGATAGACTTAATAAGCAGGCAATCGTGGACGCGTTCTAAAAATTTAAGTACAATCGGATGATAAACATAGAAGTTATTAAACAATAAAGTTCCAGTGTATACTTTTTCATCTTCTTGAGAGAGAGAGAGAGAGAGAGATTTTGAGGGCGCACTTGCGTGTTGCTCAACATGTTCCTAGCAACATTTACCTTTGTTGGGTGTTGCTAGAAGCTAAGTTAAATAACATTAAAATCACGCATACGACAGGTATGACAGCATGTTATCTTAGGAAATTTTATAACTGTGGACAATATTTGTCGAAAATAATATTAATGAAATATTTAGATATTAAATACATAAAATCTAACCTAAAAGTCTGGTTACCTAACATATTTGGAAATATTTAAAATATTTTTCTATTCTTAATTTATAAGAAATCTCTATACTTTTCATTATTTTTCAATACACATAATATTAATATATTTTTAAATATATTGATTTCCCCTTAAAATCCAGTTCACCCTATTGGACATATTCCATATAGAAAATGCAACTAAAATGTTTCACATGCAGTTTGTTTTTGCTGTTTTATGGCCAGTGTCTGGCCTGCAACAGCACCCACACAGCACCCCCGCCTCAGCTCCCTAGCCATCCCTGCCCCTGCCACCGTATGGCCTTTGCGGCAGACGAGAGACTGCAGTTGCAGTTGTTGCAACAACAATTGTTTGCTGTTGTTGCCGCCTGCAGTCTGGCAAAATTTTTGCCATTTGATTGCATTTTGCTGGGCGGCGTTTTTGTGTGTAGAGCAGAGTTTGTTGCACTTCGCCATGAAGTTAGGTGATGCCAGCACACACACACGCACACCCACGCACACCCACGCACACACTCGATGCAGAAAAACGCAGTCACACATACACTGCTAGGCCTTAGGATACTACAAAACTTCTACATACGAATTTGCCAGGACATACGAACAATTGCTGTTGTGTGTGCGGCAGTGCGTGTTTATGTAAAAGTCCTCTTTTTTATTATATAAATCTCTATACATATTTTATAATATGTATACATAAAATGCACATTTTTTAGTTTGATTTTGCTTGCTGTCGTCTGCTAAAAATAATAACAAAATGGCCGCCCAGCCTGACTGTCTTGCTGCCAGTACAGTTGTGCGCAAAACATCTCCACTGGCTGTTTTATAAATATATGCATCCAGCACTCAGGGCTTTGAACAAGTAACATACATTTGGGACAGCCTACAGGGGGCTCTCATACCGAGCAGGATGCTATCTCTGAGGAGGAATCCTTGCCACGGGGGAACACCAGGAACACCAAGAAACCCCTAAGGGGACTCTGTGTTCCCCAGCCCTCCAACTACAGTAAGACTTCTGCTATTGCCCAAAGAATTTATAGGCTGAAATATTATTTTTAGAGGCCAGTAAGCTTTGCTTTTTGTCTTTTTGATTAAATTTATTTGTATATATATTTAATTGGTTGCAAATAAAACCTAATGATATTTATATCACAATATATTAAGTTTATAGATTTATAGGCAAAACAAAACAGTTAAACTCTGGAAACTAAAAGTATTTTGAATTCCAAATTAGTATAATACCCAAAAACTGTCTAAACTTATTATTTATTTGTTTATTTAATTAAATTAAGGGTAACCTTAGTGCTAATTTGAGCTTTCAGCATAGAAAAACCTCTTTTTTTAACATTTTTTAAGTCCCTAGAGATTCTTGTGACTATCTTTAATATTTTGGTGTTTGCTTTAGAATTTTAACTGTAGCCAAAAACCATGTATCTGTGCAGCACCGAAAGTGTAGCTTCTTTTTTACGCGTAACACGCACACACATTCGCCACCCACCAAGGGGGCCACACGGTGGACCACGGGGCGTATGAGTTCTCCTTTAGAAGTCCCTCTGCCGTTCTGCCATTCTGCCATTCTGCCAACAAGCAACTGCCAACTACTCCCCACATTTTGGCCGACAGCCGAGTGGTTTGTTTAGAATTTTAGATTTTAGCGCGTTTTAGAATTTTATGAATGAATTTTTGGCGCTCGGCAGAGCACCGTGTCTGCCGCCGGGGTGTAGTGCTCCCGTTACCCTCACATTTTCAACCAAAGAGTCCTGTCCACTCCGATTCGTTTTTGGCTCCGATTCACTTTTAGTTTTTGGTTAGTTTTCGGTTCCCCATTTGCTCTATTCGGGGGTGTCGGTGTGACCTTGCTGGCGTGTTCCGGTGTTGTTTAGATGTAGTTTCTATTGGGCTGCACTTTAGCTGGTCCATTTTTGCAGTTGGCACAAATCTGTACACACGCAGACACACAAGTGCCGTGGCCCTTAGACAAAAGTCGGTCCTGTGCCTCTTTTTTATTTCCTAGCACAAGGGTATTGATTTTATGGAAATTGTCTGGAACTAGACTCTTTAAAGTGGAGGTGAAATATTAGAAGGTTCATTGAAGAGTGTGTAAAGTTAATGAAAAATATTTATAAATTTGTTTCTACAATCCAAAACGATTGCCTAAAATTAATTTATTTCTTTTATTTATTTGGTATGAGAAAATGAACTATTATTTAATAGAAAAGAGAGGTGCCATGTTTAAAAAGGACAATTAAATAGCACAAGGAAAATTTAAAGAATTTTATAATTTGTGGCATTAAGCGATTAATTTCCTAAGCAATTATTTAATATTTTAATATTTCTTAGTTTATTATATAAAAATAATAAAAATTATACTATTATTTTTATATAATAAAGTAAGAACAGCAAACAGTTAAAACCATTTAACAAGAAGTAAGATGTTTAGGGTTTTTTTCTTAATTTGAATGCTCATATTTTTTCAGCTAAGTGCCGATTTTAGAACTAATTAAATCTTTTTTATATAACTATTAATCGCCACAAAATTTGGTGTTATTTTGTAAGTTGAATGTGCGATCGTTACTATTATTCTTGCCTTGTTAAGAGGTATTTTTGTTTGATAATTATACATGGAAATTTGTTTTAGGTATAAATAAATATTCAAAAAAATTTTTCAGGGTTTTTACTTATAATGTCAATATTTATTAAGAGCTTAGTTTGCGTAAAAGCCATCGAGGAACATGTTTTTAATGACTCGTTTGTGTATAATGATCATTAATAGGCTCTTGAATCGAAATTCTATCCTTCCACGCGTTTTTTAATTTGTTACCTAAATAAAAAGCCCTATCAAGGGAATAAAATTTAATTTAACACAAGCACACATTGTTTTAATGTCAATAAATAATTAATTAACAGAAATTGGAAAACAAAATTAACGAGAAAGAAAGCTAATTTCGGTAAACCGAAGTTTATATACCCTTGCAGTCAGCAATTGGATCATTGAAAATCGATCCAATTTGGTAATGTTAAAAGAAAAATGTCAAATTATGTAAATTTTGTAAATTTTACATTTTACATGTAGAGTTTTACATTTTCATATAAATCGACCGATCCCTTCTATGGCAGCTATATGATATAGTTGTCCGATCTTAATGAAATTAAAACCGTAATTCTAAAACTATAAAAAACGACAATATCTCGAAATTTATAGAAATTCGTTGA
>VNJW01002704.1:0-10841 GCA_008042615.1 Drosophila auraria
CGAAACAAAATCATTTGAGAGTAACGGCTCTCAGCAGAGAGGGGAACGTAAAGAAGGCTTCTGATTGGTCAATGAACAAACGGCCATCTGAAGAGAGTTCCGTTACTTAAGCTTAGAGATGAGAGCAAACAGCTGATCGCAATTCACTTGCTGCTGCTGTTTACTTACTAGGTGGTTCTGTTCGCCTGGTGTCGAGAAACCACAGAGAGGTGGATTTGGTGAATTTTACATGCATTTCGTGCATTTATTTCAAGCCGCTTGTGGAAATAAATTCTTCAAATACGTGATTTGCATACCAGGCGCGCAGAACACCAGAAAAATCAGCAAGCGGCTGCCAGCCGAAACAAAATCATTTGAGAGTAACGGCTCTCAGCAGAGAGGGGAACGTAAAGAAGGCTTCTGATTGGTCAATGAACAAACGGCCATCTGAAGAGAGTTCCGTTACTTAAGCTTAGAGATGAGAGCAAACAGCTGATCGCAATTCACTTGCTGCTGCTGTTTACTTACTAGGTGGTTCTGTTCGCCTGGTGTCGAGAAACCACAGAGAGGTGGATTTGGTGAATTTTACATGCATTTCGTGCATTTATTTCAAGCCGCTTGTGGAAATAAATTCTTCAAATACGTGATTTGCATACCAGGCGCGCAGAACACCAGAAAAATCAGCAAGCGGCTGCCAGCCGAAACAAAATCATTTGAGAGTAACGGCTCTCAGCAGAGAGGGGAACGTAAAGAAGGCTTCTGATTGGTCGAGTGAAAGACGGCATCTTAAGAGTGTTTCGTTAATTGAGCTTAGGGATGGGAGCAAACAGCTGATCGCAATTCACTTGCTGCTGCTGCTGTTTACTTGCTAGCTGGTTCTGTGCGCCTGGTATCGAGAAACGACAGACAAGTGGAATATTTGGTGATTTTTCATGCATTTCATGCATTTATTTGTGGGAATAAATTCTTCAAATCCGAGATTTGTGTACCAGGCGCGCAGAACAGCAGAAAAATCAGCAAGCGGCTGCCAGCCGAAACAAAATCATTTGAAAGTAACGGCTCTTAGCAAAGAGGGGAACGTAAAGAAGGCTTCTGATTGGTCGAAGGACGGGAGGCCATCTTAAGAAAGTTCCGTTAGCTGAGATTAGAGATGAGAGCAAACAGCTGATCGCAATTCACTTGCTGCTGCTGCTGTTTACTTCCTAGCTGGTTCTGTGCGCCTGGTATCGAGAAACCACAAATATGTGAAATACATATATTTGAGGTCTTTCTGAGTGCATATTATGGCCAAAAATTAGAAAAATTTGTCAAAAATTGGCCAAAAATTATTTTTTTAAAATTTCTAAACTGAATAAGCAGATTTTATAACCTAGTTAAAACTAGCATAGAACAGCTTTCCGAATTGAAATTAAGGCTGTTTTGGCTTAGTTATATATACTTATAACTGGGTGTAATGGTTGAAGATTCCGAAAACAAGATCCTTAGAAAATAACTACAGCGCCGTTTAATTCCGAGGTAAGACCACTGCAAGGACTCCTCAGACTTCGGCTGGCCGAAGAGCAAGAGCAAGCTTTCGCCCTTATTCTTTAAATATTTTTACCTATTGCTATTTAATACGTGTATAATACTTGAGGACATACACAAGTGTATAAATATCCCCTTGTCACTATTTGCCACTTTGCCTTCAGCCTTTTGCCATTTGGCATTATTGCCGTAGTTATAGTGCCGCTGCCCGGGGGCTTCAATTACTTATCAAGGTGGAGCCTATGGCTCCGAGTGCGTCGGCTAAGGAGCTTAGTGAATGTCCTGGCCCCGAGGCAGGAATGAAAGCCCCTCATTCACTCACACCCACAACACACACCACACACACACTCGGTTAGGGGGCAGTATTAATGGCCAATCAAGGGCTGCAGTGAAGCCCAAACGAAACCGAATCCTTAATTTGTATGTGTATCTGTAACCGTATCTAACACTGTAACTGTATCTGTGTGTACCTGTATCTGTGTAATCCCCGAGTAATATGTGTGCGTGCCTGTGTAAAATTTGCTGTTCTCAATGCAAGAAGATGTATATGCATATAGCCCCACACTCACCCGATCCAGATTCAGTTTAAGTTTCAGTTTTAGAAGCCTTTTGACTTGAGCCAGGAAACCCTAAGATTGAAAGGGAGCTAGGAAGCAGGGACTAGGTTTCCTTCTTTTGACCATACTATGCAGATGTCTGATGATTTAACCGCCGCGAGCAATCCGCAAAGATTTCCCCACGCGCAAATGTTTGCATTGCCTCGGCACCTGTACCTGTACGTAGGCGCCATGACCCCCGACTTCCGACATCCGACATCCGACATCCGACCCGTACGAAACGATACATAAAAGCTCACCTACTACGTATGTTAACGAATCCACGGAATGGCGAGTGGAGGAGTCGCAAGTCCAAGTCAACAGATGAGTCACCACCACCGACGACCGACCAGTTCCCAGCGCGTACTGTAAGTTGTGGGAGGTGAAGCCCCGTATCGGGTATCCGAGTATCGAGTAAGTGTCGCGTATCTCCAACCAAGGACGACCCGACTCCAGGGACCTGGTGCCGGCAGGCGCCACATATTGTCGGGGATCCCATACATATTTCTTTTGTAGGAGAAATGCATGCCCCTCTTTAGATGCCTGCCGGCATCTATTGTTAGTTCCTTCCTAGCCCTAGATGAACATCATTAAGAGGTTATCCGTTTCGGTTTGAACTATCATTTGTAGTTGGCTTCAGACAAAACTGTAGAATCTCCCCCAACAACCCCCCAAAGAACCCAATCTCTAAAAAAAAACGCCTGCAACTTTCTGCTTTCTCCTGCTAGCTCTGTAAAGGTGTGTCTGGCCGTATGCGTGTGTATATGTGTACGAGTGCGTAAGTGTGTGCATGCCCTGGTAGTTGTAGTTCGTAGTCCTCCGTAGTCATAGTTGTCGTTGCATGCCGCATGAGAAACTTTCTCGAGTCCTTCCCTAGCTTCCCTGGCAGCGAATCCTAGACCAATCTCCGCCTAAACTTTTCCTGTCACCTATTTTAGATACTCTTCCGCTTGCTTCCTGCTGAAAGGAACTTGATATCCCAGGAGTTCTCCCTTTTCCCTTGATCCTTTGTATATTCGTAAATCGAACACAATATCCCCAAATTAACTTAACTACATTTACTATCCCTAACCACCTTCTGCCTTTATAAAATATTACTTAGCTTAACCCCTTCTTATATCCTTCTTTCCTTCCTAAACCCCAGATTAGCCTAACCCTAAGCAACATACCTACTTCCTCTCCTATAATACCTTCAATATATCTCAAAAATGTACTTTCCAGCTTAATGATGTACTATTCCAACTTGACAAATGTCCTTGGCCATGTTCCCTGCGCCAAGCCCTGCCATGTGTTGCTAACCGCCGGTTAACTAACCTATTTTGGCCTCAGACATCGTTCCCTTCGCCGAATGCGTCATAAATTTGTAAACTGGCAGAAGCCAGCGAAAGCGCGAGGACGCGCTTATGTCTTGATGTCCTTATGTCCGGTCAGAACCGGCTATCCACCTCGCTCTTCCTGCGGTTCGCCTTTTATTAGTTTAAATATAGACTTGAGTTGGCTGTTTAAAAAGGCTCACCACCCATTGAACGCCCACAGCACAGCGAGTCCTGATCCGAGTTCGAGTCGGAGTCCGGGTCCGAGTCCTGGCCTGTGTCCGGGTGGGTGCCGCAATTGCGTCAAAGCTTCGGGCTCCACAAAAATACATACTCACCGAGTTACCAGCGCCACACACAGCCACAATCTAATTGTCACGCCAAGCCAACTATTATGGAATTTTTCCCTCTAGTTTTTCCAGCTCCTCCACACACTCTCTCTGTGTCGAAAACTATATATATAGTGTAGTGGCAGTACATACCATCGTGTGTGTATAGAGAGAGTGACGTTAGAGTTTTTGTGTGCTTGTGCTTTTGGCTCTTTACTTTTGCTTTTGGCATTGCATGTGTCCGCGTCCGTGGAAAGTAAAACCCGTGCCCGCCCACGTCTGGGTGAAATCGATAGGGATAGAACCCAAGGCAGTCGTCATTGGGACCAAAATATTGTCATACAATATGCATGGCGATGCAATTAAAATTTGCCAGAACATGCAAGAATAATGCCTGTGTCTGAGAGATTCGGATAATAAAAACAAAAAAGGCGAAATGGGTGACATTGAGTCGCCATGCTTCCCAACCTTCCTTTATCCTCCTTTGATTCCTTCCCCCTAAGTAGTTCTAGTTCTAGTGTAGTTTCGCACACTCTAGCTAACGATTTTACCAACACTGAACACTGCTCTTTGTTTTCACTCACACAACCTTAACCAACACTGGTTACCTAAGTTTCCCCTTCCGTTTCCATAAGCATTTCCGTTTTGAGTTACAGTTTCGGTTCTTCTTTATTATTGAAACCCGACGACAGCAAAAAGAAAACGAAAACAATGATGAATCGAAGAAGCGCCCAAAAAAATTTATATATATTTCCAGATTGGTCGTACCGACTGGTGTTACTTTTGCATACCAAAAAAAATAATAACGAGCCCGGTCCGTATCCCTCTCTATCTCTCTATCTCTAACTATCTCTCTCCACCCTCCCCTGTATATATATAATCGATACTTTTTACTATAAGCCACTCACTATATATATATAGATAAATCTCTGATATGCAAAACTGAAACCATCACGAAATTTTTCTTAAATTCGAAATAAAAGAAACGAAAAAAGAAAGCGCTTGAAATTGATGTTGATTTGTGTGCCGCTCACTTTCTGATCTTACCTTATGATTTCCACCGAGTTTTCGATTCTTTCGATACCGCGTCGTGACTTGTGACTGTACGAAGGTCCTTGCTAATCCGTAATTCGCACAATTCCTTCTGTTCTCTCCGCACGACGCTCGCTACACACACAGATCCGATATGATGACGAGGACGAGGATGAAGGTCCACAACCGGATCCTACACTTGAACAGGGTGTGCCAATACCTGTTCGATTGCAGGGCAGCTTCCCGCCGGAATTGGCCTCCACTCCTCTCGAGGATATCGATCCCTACTACAGCAATATACTGGTAAGTGAGCTTCTAATAATTTATTAATAATATATATATAGAATATATATGAATGGGCGGGTTAACCCCAAATGACACGGACTTGACACCCTCTTCTTGCAGACATTCGTAGTTGTAAGCAAAGGAAAAGATATTTTTCGCTTTTCTGCATCCAAGGCAATGTGGCTGCTCGATCCATTCAATCCGATACGTCGTGTGGCCATTTACATTCTAGTGCATCCATTATTTTCCCTATTCATCATCACCACAATTCTCGTCAACTGCATCCTGATGATAATGCCGACAACGCCCACGGTTGAGTCCACTGAGTAAGTACGCCCCGTACAGCTCTATATGTGCCCATATATTCCGATATATGCCCCGACTGAACACACTTGATATTTGGTTATTTGGTTACCTTTCCCTTAGCTAAATTTGATTTTCGGTTAATTTCTTCGTTTCTCTCTTTATTTTATTTACGAAACCTAACTAATATATATTGCTCTGTACTAGACATATAAGTATATAAAGATCTATATACCTATATGCTATATAATCGACATACCCAACTATACTATACTTAAACGATATTATTATTATTATTAAACATACTATATATTATATATGTAACTTTTTCGATATTTCGATATTTCGACATTTATGCAGATGTGTATTTAGGTCAAAACTTGAATTTCTTTCCTCTATGATTTCCGCAAAAGCCAAACGAAAACGAAAACTGAAATGAAAACGAAAAGAAAACAGTAACAAACCAAAGTGCAATCGAAATATATATAAAATATGAAATACCTGTACTATATCTATCTCTGTATATGTTTAACCCCACAACAGGTAAAGGTGTCGAGTCGCTAAAGTAAAGTAACTTGAACGTAACTTCATAAATAGGTAGCTAAAGCCATTTCCAGTAAGCGAACCTCCTCAATTTCGACTTCATGATGCATTATATATATATATGGCGAATTCTCCTTGAATGGAACCACTCTTGTATGATATATCTCGCAATCCATATCATATGTTATATACAAATCCGAAATATGTATCCTCATTTCTTTGCCGCCTTACTCTGCACGATCCTTCGATCGTTCTCGAACTCCGATCCATTGAAACTACTCAAAACGCTAGGCCATCCCGATCCGATCGAGAACCGACTACCGCGAACTGGTTGGTTTTGGTTTGTTCACGTTTCGAATTGAATTCAATCGATATATCATTTGTAAATGAAGTAACTGTAACTGTAGTTCCTAGTTTATATATAATACTTAGAACTATATCTCACACATGCCTAGAACAAGTGTAAACCTTCTTAATATCAATAGAACTTGTGTAACTCGTTTAAGTAGCCTTTAAGTAAACCTTTGAACTGTAAACTGAGACCCCTTAAATCGATCCCTAGCTCTAGCTGATGTATCTTAGTATCAATTTTGATCATTACCATGTATAATCCTATGTACTCGCATAACCATCCTTAGTTAAGATCCCCCCTATAATCGATCGTACTTAGTTTTAGAGGGTTTTGTTCGCAGATCGCTCGGGGGACTGATTATAAAACGTAGCATTTTGTGGTTAGATAATATATGTAATCCTAGAATATAGTCTCTGTTGAGAACTCCATCGGTCTCTCGCTCTTTTTTCACACTATAACCGTGAATATTCGGAACCCCATCAATACGTACTCCTAGTTAGACTCTCGACTCGATTAGCGCTCCATCATCTAGAAGTCGTTAATCATCCGGCACGCACACTACCCTATATAATATATATTTATGGGTGTAAGTGTGTGTGCCCTAGAATATTGCGTATACGTAGCGTTGTACAAAGGTAACTCCTAGAGAAAAGAAAAGCCAAGCGAGCAAATATTCTTGCAAGAGAGCCCAGCGCCCAGCGCCGAGCAAGCAAAATGTAAAGTGAAAAGAGTTACGTCATTTTTCTAGCTGATATCAAAGTTATTGTCGCAGATTTGGTATCAGAATCGAGCACCCTAGAGAGAGAGAGAGACGGAAACTGGGGCGGTAACAGAGACGGCGACAGCGACAGAGAGAGAGACGGCAGATGGCAGATGGCAGATGGAAGTGCAAGCGGAAGTGCCACTTGAACTTGGCTAAGGGTAGGACGCGTTCAACTGGGGAAGGGAGGGGATGGGCTTGCCACAGCAGGTGCCGCATAACTTGAGACACGCACACACACACACACACACACTCAAGTGACAGGGAAGAAAGTGAAAGGAGGAGAAAGCCAGAGAAAGGAGAAAGGAGAACAGGCAAAGGGCGTGCAAGGTGCGAGTAATGTGGGTCGCCGTAGCCCGCTGAGAATTTCGAGCACACTGGCAGAAAAACTAACTCTAATTTGCGCTAGGAATTAGGACTCATAATGTCCTTAAAGCTGACTAGGAATATTTAATCAAAATAAAGATGTTGTTTCCTGTGAGTTGGCTGGAGTTGGGCCACTGAGCTTTCCGATTGGTTGCAATTGAAGAAGTTTTATAAAAGAGTTCAGCTTAGTTTCAAATTCTTAAAATTAAAAGCCAAAGGGGCAGAAAATTCAATAAAATTATTCAACTAAAATTATGAAACTGCAACATATGCCTCCTGAATTTTGTTTTTTTTTTTCGCCCTGCACTGGGGTCACACTCGTGCGGGCCCCTGAGAAAGACATAATACCTGCAATTAAAACACAACTCAAGTGTCCTTCACGGGCATTGGGGCCTAGGTCAGACGCACACCTCCGCCGCTCCCCGCATCCCTGCGAATGCCAATCCTCGTTCTACTTCCACAGCCTGCTGGCAGCTTCGAGCTGCAAGCCACGAGCTGTGAGCTGTGAGCGACTTTGAACTAGTTGTGGCGCTCAAAGGAGACGCCCAGGCGACCCTAGCCAGTGTTGTCGCTTTTGTCCTGCTTCCAGACAGATCTCAAGGGAGCTGAAAGTTTGTAAAAGAACAATTATTAGTTGTAAAACTTTAAAGGCTTACCAAGCCCCTAAAATTCTCCTCTTTCTTTCCAAAATGGATATGAAATCTATTATCTTTTGCCAGCACTGAACGCTGAACAATGCACGCTGAGCAGTAATGCCAACGAGCGAAGGGTGTCACTGGTGTCGCTGTCTGCTGCCTGAAATCTGTCAAATGGCTAACCGGGCAGCGGGCGGGGGGTCTTTAGGTCCTGGAAGGGCGACAGCAGTTGGCCGAAGGTCGGCCTATTGATCTGACACCCACACAAGCGACCAGCTGCCAGCCTCCCTCCCACACACAGAGGCGAGAGGCGGCGTCAAGCAGCTGGACGTTAAGTATTAACCATTATTGACATTGACAATTGTCTATCTGCATCTGCAGTTCAGTAATTAGGGCGCTCGAGTGCATGCCAAGTGTGCTTTTGATGTGCACCGTTCCCAAGCAAAAGCCATTCAAAACGATTTGGAAGCCAGAAAGATGCAGTCTATAGTGGCGATGGGAATTTAAATTAAATGGGAAAATAAAAAATAAAATTAAGATTTAGTCAAATATAAAATATAAATTTCCTGAAAAAAAGAGTGTGGCCTTTTGTATAGTAGAAGTCTGAAAAATAAAGAACGGTCACTCTGAGTCAGCCTTTCTGTCATTCCTTGCAGTGTGGCCCTGCCACTAAGTTAAGCTCGATAGGAAACGGTCACTCTGAGTCAGCCTTTCTGTCATTCCTTACAGTGTGGCCCTGCAACTAACTGAAGCACGATAAAAACGGTCACTCTGAGTCAAGCTAGCCGTCATTCTATAATTTTACTTAATTTATAATCAAAGAGCGAAGCTAAATATTCCGCTAAATCTTTTAATTAATTTTCTACACAAGTGAATATCCACTGTATTTGTGAGTGATTCGATTTCTTACGCAATTCATCTTTTCCGCAATTTCTCAGTTGGTTTCTGGGTGTGTGCGTGTGTGTTTGTGTGTGTTTGTGTGGCGTCCCTTCTGGGGCTAGTGTTAGTGCATCAATCTAGGACAAGAGAGCAACAGCAACAGCCACAGATTGAGATACTATCGTTGCACTCGTAGGCTCATGGGCGGAAAGGGCCAGTGATGACAATGCGAACAGTTAGCTTAATCATGTAAGTTAGTCTTAAAGAATACGTTTACTTTAAATCCTTGGAGAGTGACCAAGCGCCAGAACGAAAGAAATACTGGAATACTGGAAGAAACTGGAAACGGAAACGGAATCGAAGATGCGACCAGCCGAGGAGAGAGCCGCAATGGAGGAGATGGTGGAGCATAGTCTACTTTTAAGCGCGACCTTCCGTCTTTCGTTTCGTTTAACTAATCCAACTCAATGCTTTTGATTTATCTTTATGCCATAACAGTACACCTACTATATATATTTTCCTGGACAATTTATGCAATTGGTTTTAGTTTTTATGTGTGTGTTTTCGTTGGTGACCCATCATAAGGCAAACAAATCATTCGAAGTGCATAACGAACGCATAACGAAGAAGTGAAGAGAAAGAAAATAAAACGGAGACAACAACAAATTGCATTTCGAAATTCAATTCGTTTTTAGGGTGATATTCACCGGAATCTACACATTTGAATCAGCTGTTAAAGTGATGGCACGAGGTTTCATTTTATGCCCGTTTACGTATCTTAGAGATGCATGGAATTGGCTGGACTTCGTAGTAATAGCTTTAGCGTGAGTTATATAAACCTATATATTATATTACTTATATTACAATTGATAATTATTAACCATTAATCCAAGCTCCAGAAAAGGATTGAAAACTAATTAATAATACCTTTTCCGGGGCTTAGCTCAGTATCAGTATCAGTATCACCATCTTAATCATCCTATATCCACTATAATGATCACTTCCCGTTTCTATTGTGTTGCCTTTAACCTAAGATTTGCTTTCGTATCGTTAATCGGTAATCGGTAAACGGTAATCGGTAATTGGTAATCGATATCACAGCTAAACCATCCATTGTATTAAGCCGTAGTCACACTCCCAACGAATCTGAATAGCAGTTCCACACCCACCACCTACGACCGACATGTTTTCGGTTTTATTCAATTTTTTGCCTTTTCAGTTTACAGTCAGTTGACTTCCGATTACAAATTAGCGCTATTTGCATACAATATTTATTATTATTTTCAATTTATGCAGAGTACACACTAACACACACCACACACACTCATTGACACACCCATTTCATTAACATAATCGAGGCCCTGCCAGCCTTTTTGTGTGCTCGTGTGGGCGGCGCAATTAACTGGATTCCGTTGAGTCAATCAATCGCTAAAAGCGCTAAAAAAGGACCCCATAAAACCATAAAACAGGGAAAAGGATAAAAAATAAATCGCTCCTCGGCGGACATATGTATTTACATTTTTCACTGGTCAATTAAATGCAATCAAAACGAGAAAAAAAGCTAACTTCGGTAAACCGAAGTTTGTATACCCTTGCAGTCTGCAATTGGATCATTAAATATCGATCCATGTAAAAAAAAAATGTCAAATTATGTAAATTTTGTAAATTTTACATTTTACATGTAGAATTTTACATTTTCATATAAATCGACCGATCCCTTCTATGGCAGCTATATGATATAATTGTCCGATCTTAATGAAATTAAAACCGTAATTCTAGAACTATAAAAGACAATTAAATCTCGAAATTTATAGAAATTCGTTGAAAAACAGAGAAGTTAAAATTTTTTTTACATTAATTTCGCCATCATTCCTATGGCAGCTATAGGATATAGTAGTCCGATTTCGGCCGTTCCGACATATATACTGCGTGCTAAAGAAATAAG
>VNJW01002707.1:0-33456 GCA_008042615.1 Drosophila auraria
CTGTCCGTCTGTCGGTTTCTACGCGAACTAGTCTCTCAGTTTTTGAGCTATCGGGCTGAAATTTTCAGCATAGTCTTATTTCTTTAGCACGCAGTATATATGTCGGAACGGCCGAAATCGGACTACTATATCCTATAGCTGCCATAGGAATGATGGCGAAACGATTTATATGAAAATGTAAAATTCTACATGTAAAATGTAAAATTTACAAAATTTACATAATTTGACATTTTTTTTTTACATGGATCGATATTTAATGATCCAATTGCAGACTGCAAGGGTATACAAACTTCGGTTTACCGAAGTTAGCTTTTTTTCTCGTTTTAATTGAATTTATATAAAAACTAAAAAAGAAATAAATAATGTAATTTATTGTGACATATTTTCTTCAGAAAAGGAATATTTATTAATTTAATGTGAGGAAATAATTAAACATCTTATAAAGGAAGTGCGACCTATTTCCCTGATCCAAAAGTACCCCGAACTACACCTGACATCATCCCAAACCAAAACCAATCCATTCCGAATATATTCCACCCCCCAAATCCAAAGGTAAAGATTCTTCTTCCACCTTTCTTGAGGTGTCTGCACTCTATCCGCAGACAGCTCCTCCGACTTTCTTCCGTTTCACGTCCATCCATGTGGCCTGCCAATCAGAAATCCCACGAAGCATTATATATATTTTCCCTACCACTCCGGGTTTGTTTCGGGGTATTTTCGCTTTATTTATCTCGGGCATAAATAAAATATTTTCGGTACTCGCCCGGTCAGCTGTTTCCCATCAGCGGCGCTTGCCACATGGGCCTGGGCGGACTGTCGGTGGTCCCGGCAGCATCTGAAGATTCTATCACCTCACCTCGGTCCGAGGTCCGCATAAAGAAGCGCTAATGTTGCATTAAATTCAGCTGAAATCAACTGTTAAGTGGCTTTCAGTGAGCTATTTAATTCCCGAACACCCAAAAAGAGCAAGGCAAAATAAATACGGAATTTCATAAATAAATATGCGTGTCTGCGATCCGAACTTGATTCGCTTTTCGGTTGAAAATTTCATTTCATTGGCATTCCTCAAGTATCCCAGCGAATGCGCTCTTTGTTTTTTAGGGGCAAGTAAATAACGCCGAGAGGATGTTTGGCTTTCGAGCAATTATGATTGTTTTGGCAGGCCGAGTTTTGAGCAATCATCAAAATTCTACCAAAAAAAAAATCCTCCGGCCAGCTGTTGAGGAAGTCTATTAAAAATTGTTCGATTGAATTGAGTTGTGAGAATTTATACTTCCTGTGGGGATAATGATTGGAATTCTTGAAGATTATTGGAGAAAAATAAACTAAAAATTGTGATTGAGTTGTTTTGGAAAATAATTCATATATCCGGTGAGGTTAGAATTTAGATTTTATAGATTAAAGGGGATGCCATAAATTAAGGATTATAAGTTTTATGCACAATAAAACCTAATATTTACTTTTGGAAAATTTATTATTTATTTATTATAAATTATTAGGATGCGCAGAAGAGTTCAAGCTCTTAAAAAATAATTACATGTGTCTTTAGACACATTAAAAAATTTAATCAAGTATTTTAATATACAAATACTATAAAATATTTAA
This sequence comes from Drosophila auraria, assembly GCA_008042615.1. Classification (NCBI taxonomy): domain Eukaryota; kingdom Metazoa; phylum Arthropoda; class Insecta; order Diptera; family Drosophilidae; genus Drosophila; species Drosophila auraria. The sequence goes on from VNJW01002707.1 coordinate 1,606, forward strand.
TAATAAAAATATTGCATGAAACTTAAGACACATTAAAAGCCTAAACATATATCTAAAATTGAATTGATCACCTAAATAGTTATTTAAAATTCAAATTATATAAACTATTCCATTTTAAGTCTCTTTTTTATATTTTTTTCTTCAAAAGTTAACTTCAAATTGAACTCCCATAACCCCTATTAATCCCAAGATTTACTATCTCGATCGCAGCAATTTTTCCATCTTTCCCAGCCGACTTTCAACCTTTCCAAAGTGACCCAAAACCGCGAAAAACTGAGGTCACAAGTCAGAGGTTAAAGCCGTTTCTATATGCAAATCCAAAGTGAACGGAGAGGTCTTGAACAATGGCACTTTTTCACATCTGCAGAACAGCCGCGAAGGCTTGTCAGCATTTCGTCAAGAAAGACACATGTTGCCGTCAAGAGACAAAGGCGGCGACAGAGGGATATTCTAACGAGTATATAGAGTTCTCCATTCGCTTCAAACGTTTATATTTATGGCGGTCGGCTTGTCACGGCGGCGACGAAAGGCTTCTTGGAAAATTCATAAAAATGCATCCAAAACCTGCGCCAAGCCGACAGACAGACAGCTCCACATGCTACGTAGACTGTGGCCAAATGTGCACGAACGATTGACTGTCGTGAAGCTTCGTTTAAATGCGTTTTTAATTAATTATGCGACGCGCGTGCCACATGCAACAAATGGGGGGAATTCGAGGGGAGGCAACGCCGCTTCTACGTCTTCAGTGACAACACGATCGACATAAAAATGCAGACATGGAGCGCGGATGGGACGGGACGGGATGCGAGGCGAGGGAAGAAGTCGTAAAAATGCGGCAAGAAATTTTCAAATTTGTAAAACGCTAAAAATGCCCAAAAACTCCAGGAGTTGATATGTTGAATACACAAAGAATAATTGTTAAATTATGTTTGTTAAGTATAGAAATATTATATATAATAATTTATATATATTTTTTTTTACATTTTGTTTTTATATTAAAGTATTTTAATGGAGCATAAAAGCTTTAAGTTTACTGAAATACACTTTAACCGAGTAGATCTGACAAACATTTATTACTATTAAGCCTTTTAATAAATCCTTACGTACTTTTTTATACTATTTTAGCTATTAAATAAGTCATTACCTACAACTTTAAACTAGTTAGGCTTATAAATTATCATTTATCTACAATATTAATTTATATAGGCTTTTAAATTAGCCAGTACCTATATTTTTTGACTATTTAAAACATTTATAAACTCAAGCTCATGTTTAATGCTGCATTTCTACTCCTTGAAATAATAGTTAGACACATTTCCTGTATTTATAAGTCTCATAATTCTGGTAAACTTAAATATGTATATTTTTTTTTTAAGTGCTTAACCCCTTGATACCCCATTCCTTAGCCAGCCACGCATGTGTTAATCTGCGTGGAGCACAATTAATTTTCTGCAAATGCCTGGCAACAGCAGCCGCCTCCCTGAACCCAACAATGCGCGCCTCGCCAGATCTCGTCGGGGTTTATATATTTTATTAATTACGCTCAAGTGCTCCGAAAGGCAGGGAGACGAGGAGGAGGACAAGGAGAAGCGAGGCGAGAGGAGGCAGCTCTCCTCCGCCGGGGCTAATTACTGAAAAATTGGCAGTTGTCGTTGATTTTATGGTAAATTATTTGTCAGCAAGATGGAAGATGGCCAATGCCGGCTGCCTGACTGCCGACGACTGGCGACTCTTCAAAATCTGTCTGTGCCAGCGGTGGGTTAAAGGGGTTAAGGGGAACCGAGACTAGACAGATTTATGGCTGGCATTTGAAAGTTTATGTATAACTAAATGCGGTTTTGATTTTAGTTGCAGTTTTTTGTTGGTTTGGAGCCAAAGCAGCTGCTCCTGCTTCGGGAAATGGAAAGAAATTGTCTGGGAAAACGACTTGAAGAATCTATGAGTTGAGAATAAAAAATAAAATAGAACTAAAGGTAAATAACCGATAAATATAAATGTGTAAGGAGTTGATTTAGAGATATTACTAAAAATTACAATAATAAATATTTTAAAAATAAAAAAACCTATTAAAACTGATCAATATTTTCATTTTAAATCGAAATTGTTTCTATGATAAGAGTATCCCTGTACCTAAAAATCTAAGCACTCTTTACCCATCCTCTCCCTAGTCCCAACTGATCCCCAGCCGCCCCAAAACCATCCAAATAAATGAAGCTGTGTTCCATTTGATGGCCCCTAAATCAAGCAGATCACGCACTTGAAATAAAACTGTCACAGAACATAGCCAGTTCTGGGCGAATAGAACCTGAAATTCACTTCAATTTAACCTTTCCCATATCCTATAAATACCAATAACGATTCGAAGCGACAACGAAGGCAGTTTTCGGTCCAATTTATAGATACTTTCGATGGGTTCCCTAGATCTCCAATCACCAGGGTCTTCGGCAGGCCACCCAAGTCCCCGGGAGAGCGAGTGTAGGAAAGCCATTAAAGCAACTCCGAGTCGGGTTCTTTTTATGATTGCCACTAATCAGAGGTAGCCGGGAATACTTTGCATATTTCGACTAATTTTCATTAGCCGAATGGCTTTCCGCGTCTTTGTCTTGGGCTCGATGTCTGGGATTTTTATGAACATGACCACAAATATTCGTTTGGCCAAACACAAATGCCTCGTAAATTGTCGGCTGATTAGTGCAACAATTTCAGGGCCATAAAACTTAATAAAAGCCCATAAAGACGGTGCTCGTGCTGGTGCTGGTGCAGCTGGCACAAGGATCTGCGAGTTAACACTCGAATGTATCTCATAGAAACGTACGACGGGAAACCCGGCAACCCGCAAACAGCAAACGGCCATAAAAATCAAATTGCAAATGTCTAAACGACTGTAAGCGACTAATTTTGCACAAGTTAATAAATTTGTTACTCGTTTTTTTGCTCTTTTTTGGGAAGGAGGAGGAGGCCAACACACAGATCGTGCTCCAAAAGCTGATCTTCATATTTAGTAAGCTGCAAATTATTACCGCAATTTCCAGACGCAATTTGCCAAAAAAAAAAAAAGAAACAGAAATACGGCGAGAAAACGAGAAGGAAAGCTGGTAACTTGGCTAAAACGAAGTTTTTATACTCTTCTTAGGAAGTATTACCAAAATTTCTTTGCATATTTAAATATATTTTAGATAAAAGCACTTGTAGAACACATAACAGCTTCTTTTAGGGCCGCAAGTATACACTTTTGTCACTTTTACTCACTTTAAAATATAATATTTATTTATACTATTAATATAATAAATTTCCAGAGAAATCACTATATTAAGAAAAAATCACTTAGTTATAAATTAAGGTATTGACTTATAAAATATCCTAAGATCTCTACCCAACTTCAAAACAAAGTTATAACTAATATTATAATACCCCTCCTTACTAGTGTATAAAAATGCAGTGCAACGAGCAGAACGCACAAGGAAAACATATGGAAAATTATAGTAATAAATACTTTCAGCGTGGCTTTAGAGGAGGCACAGGGGGGCTCTTGGACTGGACGACACGCAGCACCAGGCAGCAGCGCTCGGAGGAGGTAAATCTGAAGAAAAACGATAATGGCAGCACTAATAAATTGCGGCCAACATGTTGCATGCTGCACGAGTCCGGGGATGTTTTTCCCCTCTGGTATCGGGAGCTCCTTTTTCCATGGATTTGGATGCGTCTTACCCTGGCAACTCTTCCTTCCTCGTCTACCTTCCAAATGCACCTGAAGCCGCGTGACTCAAAAATGCAAAAACAACAAAGTAAAGCCGGGCGTGCAATTAGAGTAAAACTTTGGACATTCAAAACTGGGGAATACGGTTTAATGCAGAGCGAAAAAACATCCTTCAAAGGTCAAAGATAAATGGATAAATAAATAGCCTTAAAAATTTATTTCTTAGATTTTTAGTAAGGTTTTTAGCACTAAATCTAATGTAGGACATACTAAATATAGAAAATGTGCATATTATTAGTTTACACTATGATTTTATGAGTTTTTTATTTATAGTTATTTTATGTATAATATTGCATGATCTTTGAGTTTTTGTAAAATATCATTTCAAAAGTATTTTCTATTATTTGTATACATTAAGATCATATTTCCCTTTATTTCTAAATTTTTAATTTCAATGAGGCTTTATTTTAATTTTTTTCCCAATTTTTCACAGTAAGCCTTTTTTTCCTATTTTTTCCGTATTTCCAAGCGCCTTTATTCCCAATTATTTCCCTATTTCCCCCAGTGTAAAACGTGATGCAAATAACGCACGATAAGGGGGTTGGGATGATGATTTAAAAACAAAAAAAAAGAGGGTCAGGCGGAGCTGAGAGCCGAGCAAACCCCGAGGGACACTTATTAAAAACAGTTATTAAATGCGACAGGCAACGCGCTTGGAGATTTTTCGGTGCGTACCCACAGCCAACCCAATCCCAAGCCCGTCCATATACCCATATAAACCGAGCCCAGTCCCAGTCTCAGTCGCAATTTGAACTCCATTTCGGACAAAGTCGTGCAATCCCCCGCGGCTTTGCACGTGTTCCTTCTCCTTCTCATATTTGTATTTGGATAAGGACATGCGTACGAGCGGCGTCGGCGTTTCCATCGACATCCAGAGCGGCGGCGTCAGGGTAAGCGTCGCCTGTAGCGTGCAACTACAGGGAAGACTCGGAAATGGAAGCTAAGTAATAATTTTACTAAAGTAATATTGGAAACAATGTGTATAAAAACATTTTACCTATGAAGTTGAAAGTTTTAATCAAATTACTTGCTTGAAAAGCTGTTTTTCATACACAGAGATAATTTTTAATGAAAAATTGGCTAAAAGTGAGAAAATTTGTACTCAAAATGACCGAGTCCATTTGACCTTACTTTGAGATGATTTTTACCCAGTTTGAGTACAATTTTCAAGAATATAAATACTCATATTAAGAACTTTGAGTTTTTTGTTCTCAAAGTGAGGAAAAATACTTAAACTTCGATTTTTTTAAAAACTTCGTACTCAAAATGAAAGGAGTACCTATTTTAGAACGTGGTTTCTCAGTTTTAAGATGCCATAATTATCTCTGTGTAGGTATTTATAGGTCTAACTTAGCGTATTATCACTGTACCATTGCTCACACTGTTGTTGCCATTACAATATCATGCGGTTGCTCAGCGCCTTCAGTATCGCAATATTGGATTTCATGTTTGCCACTTTTTGCCACGCAGTGCGTCGTCGTCGTCGGGCGCGGCTTTTGGCTACATTTTATGCTGATTACACGTCTAATCCTCAGCGTGTGCCGTCGTCCTATTGGGTTAATGGCATGGCAGGAGGCTGAAAGCAGGAGGTTTTCCCTGGAAGGAGGAGTGCCAGGCAGGATAGAGACAGAGCCAGCGAAACAGCGTCATTCAATTGCTATTTTTCGCCATTGGCGTTGAGCGTTGATGGGCCAAAGAAGAGCTTTAATTGGATACAGGGTGCCATGGTGTCGCCAAAAATAATTAAAAGAAGCCCCTAAGATACTAGTTACTGAGCTCTTATAGGTCTTCTATTGAAATTGTAGTTAGGGAGATTTTATTTGGGGTTTTTCTGTGAAAGAAACCTTAAGAAAGCTTATTTATACTACAAATCGCTAATTAAATTTATTTTCTGGCATTATTTTTAAATTTTTATAAATTTTTTACTATTTTATATTTAAAAAAATTTTTATACTTTATACATAGGATGAAATCAAAGATTTCTAAGGCATATAATAATATATAAACGATTTTTTTAGACCAGAAAACTAATAAAACATCAAGCTAGTCACACATCAAAATCTAATAATTTCCAACCCATTTAACCCTGACGAATTTAAGGAATTTTCCCTACAACTTTCTATCCATTTCAGCACCCTGTTTCTCGCTTTTTTTTTTTGTGCAAAAACAGATGAAATTAAACGCTGGCTCGCCGTGGGATCGCAAAGCCCAGACGATGGACGGCGATCCAAGGGCACTGGCGTTTAATTGGAATCTTGGGCAAATATAGAAACAAATAAAGGCACGCCAAGAATCCAATAAATGTCCTGCGCTGCACGTGCACGCCGCCAGACGCCGTCGCCGTGGGATCAACGTTAAAAAAATTCTGGAACGGCAATCGGAATCGCAATGGGAATGGGATTGGGAATGGGATGATGGCTCTGCCGCGCACTGGGCAGCGTTAATTGAACGCTCATGAAATTGGATAAAATTGGCAGGAGAGCAGGAGCAAGAGACAGGAAGGAGGGAAAGGGATATGCACACACAGCACACACACAATGCAGTGTCACAACAATCGATTGTCCTTTTTGTGCCCGCATTTTGCTGACATCATCACAAAGGGCAGGACAAGCGCCGGAATCAGTGGAATCACCAACCCCGTGGCTGCACTTCCGACTTCCGATGAGGCTACAGTGGGTAGGTCTTTTGATAGTTGCTGAGAAAATGAATTTAAGAGAATATTATGACTTGTATTATAGCTACAACAAAGAATAGATATAATATTTATGGAATTTTGTAAGGTTTTATATTCAATTTGAATTTTTAAAACCAATTTAAGTGTTGTTCTAGCTTCGACAGGAAAAACATCCTCAGCTTAATATCCCTAAGAACTCCATAGACCTTATTCTTCTTGGATTATCATAGTGAACACCACTGTCCTACGTGCTTAACGCGATGTTCCGTTTCTAGATTCAGGATCTCTGGATCTGGTAAAACACGTGTTCCGCCGGAGACTAACCCCTGGAATCTGCCGTTATGTGGCCTGCACGTGTGTGGATTTCGTTTTATTCGAGTTCGCCAAGGATTTCTTTGACGATGCGACCGGAAGAAGCCTTTTGGTCTTCAGTGAAACCCTATCTATGGCATTGGGAAAAATCGATGCTCAGACGCATCCGGTTGCCAAGGACCGCCAGTTCACCCACCTTTTCCAAAGGCTCCGCTGTCTCCACCTTCCCCAAGGCTTAGGGGGTGGTGCCCCCAGTGAAGCAGACGCCATTGCTGCGCAAAGGAAAAACTCACAGAGAAATAATGGGGAGAACTGAGAGAAAAAGAGAGCTCCGAAAATGGTGGAGACTTTCTTGAAGAGTCTCCAAGCAAAAAGGGAAACCTAGGAAAAATCTACAACGCCCCTAAAAATGTCTACACTTGGAACGAAAAACCCCTTAAATCATATTCATAAAAGTCCTTAAAATTTCTAATAAATTCCTAATATTTTTATACACGAAAGGAAGCTATATTTCATTGACCAATCCTTGCTATATTCCTACTCTAACATATAAATAACCGCCAAGCAAAAAGGTCTGCACCCAAGTGTCCCAAAAGTTTTCCTCCGATCCAAGCCCAAAAAATCTCGGACACAGGCTGTCCAAACAATTGCCGGCGTCGATCTGTTTGAAAATTGTGTTCGAACAAACGTCGCATTAACGCAACATTTTCCAATTTTTTATGGCCAGGCCAACTCCCGCCACCGCCAGCCAGCCACAGCCTTGTCCAACAGAGCTGCTCAGCTGCCTGTTATTCAACACGGCGGCGACAGCAGCAGCCTCAGCACGGACTTCAGTCCACTCTTCTAACCAAAATGCCCCTCCAGATTTTCCGCTTTTCCCGCGATAAATTGGTACATGGGAAGAAAAAATACCTAAGCAGGAAAATTAAGCCTAAAATCAAGACTAAATTGATTATTTAAAGGAATGGTTGCCTTTGACAAAACATTTTCTTTTAATGATTTAATTAGACATTTTTTTAGAAATCAACACCAACATTGATCTGCTTAGAAAATGATTTTTGAATAAAATAAAATCAACAATTTATGGGTATTGCGAGTTTAAAACAATTTACTTATCTGGAACCTTTTATCTATAATTAAATACAACATTTTCCAATATATATATTTTATATTTCTCACAGTTTATCTTTCCCAGCCAGTCGGGGGACTCAATCTCGGACTTGGACTGGACTCCAACTGCAGCTCTTGTCCAGTTATGCGCCAAAAGCAGTGCAGTCTCCAGCTGTGACTTGAACTCTTTCCAAACACGCGCGCCTGCTCAGCGTGTCCCTCCCTGATCCTCACTCATTCCTCTATATTTTTTTATTTTTTCCTATTTTTATGGGCATTTGAAAGCGCTTGGCTCGGCGTCCAGGAATTCCAAAAGAGCCAACAGAGCCAAGGCGGGCTATCTCGGCAGTCGTTTAGTGTAATCAGTGGCCGAGCCACAGGAGGACATGGACAGTGGACTGAGCGAGTTAAAGGGGGGTCTGAAGGAGGTGCTATGCGGAATAGATGCATCTATGAATATGAATACAAGTCAACAGTAGAGATCAATTCAATGAATGAGGGGAACTGGGTCTCTCACATGGAAGTTGAAGGAAACTATTTGGGTTGAATTAAGACTCAATAAATAAAACCTTGAATTGGGGAAATAATTACATAAATTAAATAATATATTGGATAATGAATTACACAAGTAAAATAATTACGAGAATGAAAATTGTATCTACATACACAAAACTTAATTTAGAAACTCTTTATCTACTTTATATAAAATATTAAAATCCGATTAAAACTACTTTATAAATGGTATATTTCTTTAAGCTCTGATAGTTAATAAATATCTATGATTAATATTAATTAAAAATTCCTCTGTAACCCCTAACCAATAACAAATCAAACACTTACTAAATAAGGACAATTCCCATGAGCAAAATAATAACTATCCACAAACTCCAAGCCAAAAATGTATTTTCCACCAAATAAAGCTATCGCCAATGGAAATCTCTAAGCACTCAGGTCAAAGATCTCCCAAAGCCACAATCTTTATCCCAACTAAACACACAAAAGAACATCTATTACCAGTAATCGGAGAGCTCCTCCGGATTCTTTCACTTTACTCGGATTATTGCTCCAGTTGGAAGCCTCCGATGGCATTCCAAGGCACTAAGGCCTCACAGATTGACCCTCATAAAGTCAACTGTCAACATTTAGCGATCTAAATCAGTTGAAAGCCAGCCAGGCAAGCACAACAACTCCGACAACATAGATATTACCAATGCAGGAAACTCTTTCCAGGAAACTCTCTTTCTTGGCTCTGATTGTGTTGTGTCCACCTTTTTTTGGATATTTTTTTTCTTGTTTTTCTTGACTTTTTGTTGTACTTTTTGGGTGCCCAATTGAACGAGAGATTTATTTGCAGGCAGCCAACATGACTTGGTAGTTTTGTTTCGTGTGCATGTTGCTGTTGCTGTTGCAGTTGGCTGTTGGCTGTGTTTTGGCAGTTGCTAGTAGTCCTCGAAGATGAGATACTTGCCGTCTGATTAGCTGACACAGCAACAGCACAGCTCCGCCAGCAACTGCAGCAGCCACTGCCGCAGCAGCAGCAGCAGCAACAACAGGCCGCAAAGAGTGGGCAGCAGGCACTGTCAGGCTGCCAAGTCAAATCGTGTACACAATTGGCGCGACATGCAACATTATTCTCCTTCAGCAACTCCTTCTCCCGGGACCTGACCGAGGCCGTCGATCCCGATCCCCAATCCCCATTCTCCGGACTCCCAGCTCCCAGTTCCAAGTTCCCAACTCCCAGTTCCCAGTTCCCAATTCCCCATCCCATTCCCATTCCCAATCCCGAAGTTTGCAGCTGCAGCAGCCAGCAATTCCAATTGAAAGTGGCGCGGGCGGCTGCTCCAACTCTGGACAGACAATTCAGTCCGGGTTTCAACACTAAAAACAAATTAAGGAGGGATATTTTTGTCATTAAGGATAATTAGGGACTTAACTTTTAAAGTAATTAAAAGGAATATACATAAGAGGATATTCAAGAAATAATGGTAAAAAGCCAAGCATGGTTTTCTCATAAAAATACATATTTACAAAAATTATTTAAATATTTAAAAGAATTATTGCTCAAGGACTTTTTGTACAACTTCTTTAATGCAAAATATATTTTTTCAAAGAGAAATATTTATAAAATATATCAATATTTATAGGTTAAAATAAATAGGGAATATTTAAATATAGATTAAAGCCATTTATAGCCCTTGAACTTTGAGTAAATACTAAATATTATTCCCTAATGCAAATAGGGTTATTTATTTCCTTTACTGAAAAATATTTAAGAATATAATTAGCTTTTCCGATTTACTAGAACTAAGTCCATTTTATATCCTTAATTTTCCCTGTGTAACCAGCATGTCCCGATCGCTCCGATTGGTAAACGTTTTGCAGACTTAGTTTGACTTAATTTTCACCGTCCTGGTCGTCGTCGTCGTCGTCTTGGTCGTGGTCGTGGTCCTCCGGCTGGCTCTATTGTCTGCTCAGCTTTCGCTTCGTGATTTGCGATTTTATCGCATTGAAATGAAATAATTTGAGTTCAAAATGATGAAGTTAATTGTGTTTATTAGGCTGCCAGTCACACAGAGTTTCAGACAATGCAGAGTCCCGGTTTGTTTTGAATCTCTGGTTTCGGGTATTTGATTTTTTTCGGCTTTAAGCTGACTCACTTTGCCCCAGAGGCGCTTCCCTCCAAATGCAAATTCGTGAATTTATGAGCTGTGCCCCATTAAGTCATTTTAAAAGACTCTTTTTCCCAGTTAGCCCCGGGATCAGCAGCAGCGGCAGCAACAAGAGTTGCTTAAGTGCCAGCGACAACAATACGAAATGCAACTCCCAACTCCCAACTTGCAACTTTTTAGCAACTTGCAACTTGCAACTACTGGCAAGTCCGATTCCAAGTCCAAGTCGTGTGCGATATTAATCGCTTTTGCTGAAAATGTCATGTCAGTTTTGTGTCGTAACATGATTACGTGGTTTCAGGATATGGATATGGATGTGGGGATATGCGATGTGGCACGAACAGATGTCGCTGCTTTTGGTCAGGAGAAATGCAGTGAAGAAAGTAGCACAAGGCAAGGGATAAGGTACAAGAAATTCAGGAATACAAGCGAGGTTTTTGTTTCTTTTTAATAATTAAACAAGGATACTTTGTGGCTCACTATAAAATATTCAAATAAGCACTCCTCCTGGGAACTGACTTTATAATATAGGGTTTCTATCTCTACTTTTCCTTAATTTATTCCCATCAAAAATCTGATTCATTCTCACATTACCCAATCTTAATGAAATCAAAAACGCATTTTACATAACCCAGCAAATCCGGAAACAGAGGCAATCAACTGGAAGCCATCGGCAACCATTATTTTTAGGGGTGGGAGACCCATTCCAGATTAACGCTTTGTGCCCACTGTGCAGTCTGTCTGCTCATCAGATCGCATCTTCGGGGGGTTAACCGTTGATGATGAGTAAGTTCGAGGATTTTGGGATTTCGGATGTTGCAAAGATCATATCGGAACACGAAAAACGCTTGTCAGAGACGCTCTTAATGAGCAGAACGCTGCCTCGTGTCGCCTTTGTAAAGGTCACGTGTGGAACAGCCCTTCCTCCACCTTATTTTCTTATTTTTTTGACGGTGTCAAGTGGTTGGGATAGGAACTTTATGGGTTGTTGGGTTGCGCCTTTATCAAGTCACAATCTGGCAGCTGAAAATATTATTGGGATTTAAAAAGAGACTTTTTCAGAGTTACAAAAATTACTTTGAGATTTTATTTGTATTATTCTGAAAATGGTTCAGCTCTTTGTATGATTTTTCTAAAGGTATATTTACCTAATCAGCTTTATTATTTGACAACATTTGTAATTATTTTCCTATTAACTTTTTCCCTTAGTTAAAATTGTAAGGATAAGTAAAGAATTTAATTTCTTATTTAAAATAAAGGCCTTATATAAACCCATCAAGGTTCTGGGTGGCTGTTATATCCAATGGCATTCCCGGTTAATATTCGTGGAGTTTGTGCCTTTTAACCAACGAAAATGATTGCATCTGGTGCCAAGTATCCTTATTTCCCACCTTAAACCTTGCCGAGGTGGTTAAGAACTCACTTATATTACCAATCCAAACCCGGAACCCACTTAAAGTTGAGCCAACGAAATGCCTTGCATCTGGTGTCCACATAAATCGATTTCGCAGCTTTCCCAGGCAACAACCCCTTGGATTCCGTGTTGGAGCCCATTTTTAACCCCTATGAGATACCAGCTTTTTGTGGAGACTTTTCTCACGCTCTCTTTCGGTCTCTGGCTCTCTGGAAAGTGCATTTTCCGTCTGCGCATGAAGGCAGCCATTTTGAATTGATTTGCATAAAACACACAGAGAGAGAAAGAGAATGCAACCCCCAAAAAAATGTTTTGTGGCGCCCCATGTGTAGAGACATTTTCCTATTGATTTTCCTTGTGTGGCGCCCACCTTGGCGCTGCCTTCTTTGGCCATAAATCCATGCCAAAAAGACATTGCATTTCTATACTTTGATTTTTATGCAAATGGGGGAAACCGAAACGAGGCAGAAATTGTCTTCGAATTGCAGTTTGCAGGCCACGTGCAACCACTGTCAAAAGGAGCGCCTATAGCCTGACAAAAAAAAAACCAAAGTGAACTCGACTCACGATCACGAAATACACAAAAGCCAAAGCTCCTGAAATTATCATGACCCCAGCATGGCAATTGGGTCAAGCAGCGCTTGGCGACATTTGTTCGCTGACACAACACACGAGCTCAGGGAGTGGATATATCGGTTAGAGAAGGGGTTATTCAGTCTAAATATATATAAGGTATATACACGATTATGTGTATTAGCAGAGGGGGGTACATGCATTTCTGACACGTGGCTTTAGGAATTCGAGGCAGCTGCAGCAGCTCGTTTCCGTTCCACGTTTGCGTTCAACTTTTACCTGTTCTCCCCCAGGTCACACTCAACGAAATAAATTATGTAAGAGAAAAACTTCTAACTCTTCAAAAACAATATAAAATTTATCAATTTATAATTAAAAATATAAAATTCTATCATTTATAGCTTAAAAGATACAGTATTTCTCACGGGCACACGGACAAGGATATGTACTTACTATAAAACAGTCCTATAAGACTTTAAAAACACAAAAAAAATATATATTTTTGAAGAAAAATGCTTAAAACCTTAATGGTAATTTTAAAACCCATCAAAAGTTATGGAATTCTATGAATTTTAATGCAAACAAAAGCATATGAAACCCTTTTAATTTATTAAATTTAAAAGCATAACGATATGAGTTTTATTAAATTTTAAGTACCATTTATCTACTTCTTATGTTCCTAAATTTACTAATTATATTCCTCAAATTTGTTAGATTCCTATAACCTTTTCTATAACCAAATATTGTTCAATTTTTCCAAGTGCCTTTGCCCTAATGAGGTCCGATCCCAGGGATCCCAATGCTGACTCAGTGCACAATGTCCCCGCCACGTGACTGACAGCCTTTCCTTTCGGAAAGTGGGCGTGTGCCGGTTGCCGATCAACCACCATCAGTAACCATCGCTATATCCCACAGCCCTTTTCGCCTAATTGACGCACGTCCAGGGCGTGTGTCGCCTCAACTCTCCTCTAGGCAAACTTAATTGACGCATTTGTTTGATTTGAACGGTCATGGGAGAGAGACGCCAACTCCTCCTCCTTGTTTCGTCCTAGAAAAGAGCGGCGCAATCAATTTGCTTGATTGGGTTAGCTGCCTGGCTCTCTCCCTTTGGAGATTGCAGCACAAATTGCCAAACAAAGTGGAGAGGAAAATGGGCTCGGAGCAGGAGCAGGAGGAGCATGGCATCTCTAATTTGCTCGAAGGCTACCGAGATTCAATTGCCTCGTGTCTGGGCATAAGGTCACGTAGAGCTGGAACTGCGGGGGAAATTATGCTGATGGAAAAATCCTCATTCTATCTCATTAAAAAGTAGAGAAAATATGCTAAAAAATGCAAGAAGCTTTAATTTTGTTAAAGAAAGTTGGAGAGATTTCTTGGGAATACATTTTGAAAATAAATTCTTAGTTACCAAGGTTGAAAGTATTTTATTTATTTATTTTCCATCATTTTTTGTAGTTAAGTAATTTCAAATCATTAACCTTTGTCACTTTTTAAGCCTCAACTAACATTTATAAAAATATTTCCGAGATCTTAAGTTGCTTTTTAATCCCTCTTTTATTTTCCTGTTTAATTACTTTGATATTCAAGCACTCGATCATGGGCATTTACATATATTTAATATATATAGCATATAAACGATTAATTAAAGACCTCGTTTAATAGTATCTCTTGGCAGTTTACATAAGTGGCTATAGCTCGATTTACAAATTTAATTGATTGAGTATTCTTAGCTAGGAATAATAAATGATATTAATTTACTTGTGCTCATAAAAGTATTTTCCAGACAGTTGTGTCATCTTTTTCCTAGAAAACCAAACAGAATGTAGATGCTATGGATTTTGGGGTGATGCCATGTTCACACCTGCATACAAGTAAGTTCGAGATGCATCTCATCCAAGCCCAGTTTCCGCATTTTGCAATCCGCAGGTGTCTAATCCAACGGCTGGCCAAGATTTGTCACCTTCATTGTGCCAGGCTTGGAAACTTAACGCTGCTTGGCGTCGGCACGATGTTGCCCCCTGTTGCCCCTGTGGCAGCAACTGACTTGGTGTTATCTTTATTTTCGAATCGAATAAATCATAACTTTTGCACCTTTTGGCACGACCAAAGAAGTGGGCACACACCCCCTACAACGTTCCAAACATTCTCAATACCTTTTTAAGGAAATGAAGCGAAGAATGAGACTAGAAAAAATATATTTACACTGCTCTCTCTCTAAAAAAAAATTTTAATATTTTTTAAAAGTTCCCTTTCCCTTAAGCCCACGCCTTCTCTTAACCCAAATTAAATTCACAATTATGTGACAGTTCCTTAAAAGGCCGTCAAGTGTCTGACCGATTTCCTGCTGCGGCTAATTATAATTATGTAAAAAAGAGACACACAAGGCGTGGCTATTTTTAAAGCTCAGACATCGAGTTGTGTTCGCTGTTGTTTTGTTGTCGTCGTTGTTTTGGCTTAATTGCAGCCCGATTTGTTTATGGGCCAGAAGCCATCAAATGGACCCACCAAAATGGCCAAAGCCCGAACCAAACGCGCATTCAAATCAGGCCCAGACGGTGGCACGTTGACACTGAAAGTGCTACACTGGAAAATAGGTCATATAGTGAAAAATAAAAAAATTAAAGAAAACAAGAATTAATTTTAAGAGATAAGGAAATATTGGTTAAAGTTAAAATAGGGGATTTTAATCGGTAATTAATTTCTTTATATAAGGGAATCGAGCATTATAATATTGCAAAATGCTAAACAATTAGTTTATCTCTAAACAAAAGCTTCTTTCTTCTAATTCTTATGACTTTAGTCACTTAAAACTGTCTTGAATTAGTTTCTATATTTATATCTTGAATGCATTAGCTCCTAAATTTACTTAAAATATTTCTTCCCAGTGCCTAACCCCTCACGAATACGGCCCAGACCGATCGGCCACATTGGGCACCCGACTACAAGGCACGCACAGCAACACGAGAAACACAACATCGCCGACATCGTTGACATCCGGAGCTGCCCTGGCGCATGACAATTAGAAAAGGTTCGGCCACAGGCCTAGAGACACAAAAGCCAAACGCCCCCGCATTCGATTTGGCTTCGGCTTTGGGCCCAGTTAAGACATTCACCGGAGTATCTCAGACAATCCTAGGCTCGCAATCGCTTGGCCAGACAGGCGGACAGTCAACGGCGAATGAACCCTGCGCCTTTGGCTCTAAAAGTCTATGCAAATCGATCGATATGCGAAAATGTTTTTGCCACGGCCAAGCTGACAAGCCGATTACAGTGACTCCATATAGTATATCTACGCTTAGGTACTTGAGTACATGTGTATCCGAGCCTTAACAGTTTGTGGAGATTTCTCTGAAGACTTTTTGGGTTATTTACATATTTTTAAAATGGTAAAATATTGATTTAAAATGTTAATAGTATGGGAGTCTTTTTGAGGTTTTGGGAAAAATTAAATAAATTTAAAAGGAAAGCCCTTGGGGAATTTTTAAAAATATGTTATGACTGGTAAACGATTTTTTTATTAAAATATATTATGGGATAAGTTAAACTTTGATTTTAAATGCTTTAAAAATTATTCCCTCTGCCCCGAGCTTTATTAAATCATTATAAATTATCTGACTTACGGTTTTTGTTAACATTAATAACTTAGATAGGCATTAAATCAATTATTCATACCACCTTCCTTTTATCCTGCCAAATTCTTTCCTTTTTGTACTTTCTAGAGTTTGTAGTCTGGGCTTTCTATAATTACAATTTCCTCCCCCATTTTCTACTTGCTAATTTAAAGGTCTTCTCCTTTTCTGCAATTAAGCATCTGCACTTTGGCTATTCAAATATTTGCCTAGTCAGGGAGCGGGAGAGAACAACACACTTAAAATGTCAAAAATTTTGACAGCTACGCCCACCTACACACGGCCCCCCCGCAAACAAACACACACGCATTAAACAAGAGCGCCAAATTAAGCCATAAATTTAGACGCCTTGGACCACCAGCCAAGTGGCAAAGTCTCGGCTCCGAGATCAGTAGGAGAAGGGAGTCGCCGCCTTGCAGAAACGGCAATGCAGGGAGCCAGCCAGGTCCAAGTCTGTCGGAGAGCAAAACGCCTCTGCAAGTGTCTTGTTTGGGGTCCGCGGATCGCTCTCATCTCGCATAACATCTGCAGCTGCTGCTCGAGTGGTCCTCTATGAGTCCTCCTCGTCGTACTCCCCATGCCGACCCACAACTCAACCCACTCACACTCGCTTAATACAAAAATTCAAATTTAATTAGTCTTCAAGTGAAGAAGTAATATTTGTACAATCTGGTAAATTTCGCAGCTGCATCATCTGCATGCCGGCAAGGAAGTGGGAAGTGAAAATGTGGAATGGGAAATGGGAATGGAAACGGGAATGGTCTTGGAATGGGAATGAGAATAGCGAATGGAATGGGGACAGCGACTGTGTTCGGATGACGACTCCTTGAGTGAATGCCTAGCAATGTTGATATAAAACTGTTGAGCAGCAAGTGGGTTGAACACTGTTAAAAAAATAATAAAAGAAATTCCCATATTAAAAATAACCTTCCACAGTTCGTCCTGGAAAGCTACTTAAATATCAAAAGCTGTTCTGTCATCACATTTTATAAAAATTTCCGCTTAAGAATATATATTATGTATAAACATTTTTACTTTTTACAAAGGATACTGCTTCTAAAATTATATTTTATTTTTTTTTCGGGCGTTAGAGGTTTTGGTATAATTTTAATGAATTTTAAGACCAACTTAATTTGCGTAAAATCCATAAAAAAGTTCCCAAAAAATGTTATAGCTGTAGTTCTTATAATATCTGAGATCTAGTTGTCTAGATTGATTCGCCTGGAGATGCTAATCAGACAATTACAAACTTTATGGGGTCAGAGAGGCCACCTTTTGCCTGTTAACTTTATATTAAATTGATATTAAGTTATAAATCGCATTTAAATTAATTCTTGAGTATAAACCATCTCCCTTTTATTAATATTTAAATTTATAAATAATTTTCTTGCAGTGCTTCCCACATGATTGGCCGTTTGTCCGATTGCAACTGCAACTGCACACATCTGCATTCCAGACGAGTCAACGGCAAACGGCAAAACGGCAACGGCAGACACCGCCGCAGACAGCAGCAGCCTGAATACTACAGATATACTATATAGCTATGGATCCAAAGACGAAGCCAGACCCAGACCCAGACCATGTGGGATTATGACTCGACGCGCGGCACTTGAGCAGGGGCAATTGCAGTTTGTCTGCCCCAGCTGATGCGGATGCTGATGATGAGTTCTTCGCCGGCATATCTCTGCAGATCCAGCTCCAACTCCGCTCCATGGGATGGGTTCTTGATTGGCTGCGAAGACGCCTCCGTTTGTGCCGAAGCAGCGGTCGCGACCCCGAACATCGCGTGTGACATTTGCTGCCCCTGCAATTGCAACTGCAACTGCAACATTGCTGCGGATGCTGCTGCTGCTGCTGTTGCTGCTGCTGCTGCACCACATTCATTAGCAGCCACTAAATGTTCGCTTAATCATTGCCTCCCCTCTAGCCAGTCTGTCACAGTGACTTCCCGGGTGAGGGTTTACACGGAGGAAAAATAGTGGAAAAAGAGCCTAAAGAATAGTAACATCTATTCGCGGTTATTCAGCTTTTTACAAAAAAAAATTTTACAATTAAGATTAGGGTAAAATATTGAATAAAAGATCCCTTAAATCAAAAGCTCCGTTTATATAAAAAAGGAAATGATAAAAAATAGGTCCTATAAAGCTATTTATCCTTAAATTCTTAATAATGATCTTCCATTTATTTTTACTATTCTTACACAAGTAATTTCTATTAATTTGTATTTTATATTATTAATTCTTAAGCTTGGTTACTGAAACTTAGGTTTCTTGATTCTTCTCAGTGACAAACTCAAGTGTCCCCCCAGTTGGAGTTTTGGAGTCTCAAGTTGAAGTCTTCGTCTCGGAGTCACTCGGTTTCACAGTGGATGGCACTGTCTACAAATTGCCATTGGCGGCGGAGCTTGTTGCAATCTTAAGTGAATTTATGTGGCAATCTGGTGGCGTCTCCGGCCTCCAATTTCTTGCTCACTTAGCCTGCCACAGCCCATGATGACTTCAATTAATCAGCTTAATGCGCCGAGTGAATGTTTAGGACCGAGATTGCAGGATGCGATGCGAGCGGTTCTTGGATTAATCACAGAGCATAAACAGGATTCTAATTGGGTTTCCTTAATTTTTTATGAATTCTGAAGAGCAATTAAAAGATTAAAAAGTGTATAAATCATAAAGTCTTGAAATGACGTTAGCTTTTTAAATATTTTTTTATATTAAAGAACAGATATTCCTTTTTTGGCTTCTATGTAATTTTAATTCGTGTTTAGCTTACATTAAATTGTTCACTAAATAGAGAAGCTAATATTTTATTTATTGAACATTTATTAGCAAGTTAATTTTCACAATTTAGTTTATACACTTGTTAAGTAACTTACTAAATGCATTTTAGGTTTTTAAACTATAAATCTTCTAAGTCGAAAGTGCCACATTTGGCTTTAAACACCTGTTAAGTTACAGTACCCTTAAAAAACCGAAAGTATCTCTCATAAGTATCTCACACACAAAAGGTTATGTCAGATTGTGAAAGGTGTAAGGTCTCCGTCCGACACCAGCTGCAGGAATTATATGATTATATGGACTAGCATTGCATCGCCAGCTGCCTGCCGGCTGAAATAATTCGCCAAATACGCAGGTCGAGCTACGCAAAAAAAAGCAGGCTATATATATTTGAAATATCGGTCGGATGGCCATATAGAGGCAGAGACAGCGCCGCCGCATGCCGCTCTATATGGCGGTGGCAGGTCGGATCCGATCCGATCCGATCGGATCGCTGCGGATCGTTGGCCAACTGTTCGCTCGCTCGCCCAGTGCTGACCAATTTGGCACTGGGCTTTTATTTATTTTATTTTTCCCATTTTGTGGCATCCACATGTGTCCATTGACAAAAAAACACAACGCACTTGTCGGTCGGTCGATTTGGGCGTGTTTTATGCACTTGTCGCAGCTCGTTGCAGTTGTTATTGTTGCCTCAACATGGCCAACAAGTTTGTTAAATGTCAATTTTGTGTCAAAACGCATTTTGACTGTCCCGAAAATTGCCAAACCAAAATTATAGAAAAATTCACAGTTTTTTGAAAGAGAGAATCTGGATTTAAATCGTTTTTCCCGCTGCCAGTTTAAATTTAAAACTCATAATGCTAGCCATAGCGTCCCCAAGAGCACGACCATTTCGTGGACCATGGCAGATCATAATGTATGACACGTGGGTTATATCAAGAAGCCATAAACAAAGCGAAAATATTAGGCAATACTCGGGGGAATATTAGAAACAAATTTTTAAGAGTAAATAGGAAAGATTTTTTGGGGATTTAGGGGAAGAAAGTAGGAGAATTTGTAGTGCTCTTTCTTTAAATACTTTTAAGTAGAAAATACTCGCATATTAAATATAAATTGATCAAAAAATAAGTTCTCCCCATAAATATTAATAAATTCTTTAGGTTCTCAGTTAGCTAAATAGTTAGTGTGAATTTTAATCTGTTATCTCTGGTTTTTACTTTATTTATCTTAATTACATATTCCATAATTTCCCTTAAGGTGAGTGTATAACAACAGAACGGAACACGCCTTGCCTCGAAATAGATCACAACACACATTTTAACCCGTTGGCATCATTAGCAGCCCGTCGGGGAGACCCTTCTCCTCCATAAAACTGCAGAGAAAAAAAGAAGAACAGTGACATGTGGGAACCAGGCGGGCGGGCTACCCCCGGTCCGCGCCAGAAATAGCGTGTTAATCGCGGCACGCTCATCTGGATCGCGGGATCTTGATTTCCACTTCCGATTTAACTGGAAATGCATAAAAATCTTCCCTTTTTTTCGGTCCCAGGGCATGTGTGTGGTGGGGTTTCCCCCATTTTTCCGAAAATTTCCCCGCTTTTTGACTTGGGGCATGCCTCTGTCATGTGTGCCAAATGTGCAGCTGCAAGGGGGCAGGGCGGCGGCGAATATATGTATAAACCGATCGACTCTGGATACCTTATGTTTGATTTCATAAATACACGAACGATATTCTCGGCGAGAATGAATGAATATATACTCGGATGGTAACATGTAACAGATGCGCGCCATATTGCGGCTACGTCTGAGTCTACGGATCACGGACTATTTGGACTCCGGACGGCGGACGAATGGACTCCGGATAACAGACTACGGCTTGCCGACTGCCATTGTTTATGAACTGCATCCGCAGTCAATAAAACATATACATTTTGATACTTATTCGTATACAAACAGCCGGTGGAACACACGGGGCCTTTGATCAATTTTTCAGTATGCGCCTTGCGGCAGGAGTGTTGTGGGTTTTCTTTTTGCCATTTAATTGATTAAGTGTGGCGGAAAATTATAATGGATAAATGGGAATTTTTGTTGAATTTAATGTATTTTGGAAAAGTTTCGAAGTATTTTTTAAGCCAATAAAGGGGGACTATAAAAGCAAATATATATGGGAAATAAATATAATAGAATAAATATTATTTTACATATATCTCTTGCAGCGCTGGAAATTAAAAAAAAAATAAATAATGAGTATAGAGAAATGTGTAAATGTAAATAATATATAATATAAACATTTAAAATCCCTTATAAAAAGAAAAAGGCATCGATTCTTAAAGTTTGTAGGGACTTAAATTATTTTCTAAGTAAAATACAAATTATTTATTCTGTTAACTTTTAAAATATCAATATTTAAGTTCAAAAATCTCTTACTTCTTCCCCCTTAAACCCTTTCTTCTCTTCAATCCTTAACCATTATAAGCAGAAATATCTTTAAAGCTGCCTGTGACCCCTGGGACTTCACGAACTGCAACGGATGCAAATCCACGAGCATGCTAAATTGCACCACAGATGGGCCCAAAAGACGGGCAATCAAAGGTCTCAGATCCCAAAACCCAAAACCAATCCACAAATCCCGGATCCCCCAAAGACGGCGCTTCAGGTTCAAAGCAAAAGATTTCGAGCAGAACCAACGAAGCGATATTAAGCAAAACGAACTGAGACAGGGCCAAATACATTTCGATGGCCGGGCCAAAACCTTTCGAACTTTAGCTATACTGGGAAATATTTTCTAATTATTTGAAATGCTTAAAAATGTTTAATGTGTTTAAGTTTGTATTAGATTGGAAATAATATTAAAAGCATCAATTCGATTTATTAGAAACTAATTTGTAGATTAAAAATTATTTAAGAATCATAATTTTCAAAATAAATCCTACTACCATTATTTAGACATCTTAATAAATATTTTTAAATACCTTAACGAGTCACAAAAATCACTAACTACTTAAATAAAAAAATATCACAAATTACATAATTTTTGTAAAATATTTAATGAATGAAAAAGTACTTCCAATGATAATTTTCCCCTGTGTAAGGATATCCATGGCTGGCAAATTGCGTGAAGCCGCGCATTATGTTTATGGCTTTTGTTTGCTCGGCCATGAGAGGGCGTCCATGGGGTTAAGGAGTCACAAAGTTAAGGGGTTAAGGGAGCGGCGCTGACCTTGTTGGAACATCAAAACCATATTATTGGCATGCCGACACGCTGCTTTTGGCCGACCTGCGCTCCTCGCGCTCCCTCGCGGGCGATCTTTAATTTTGGTTTTGTTTTGAAAAATTGCACAAGTTAAAAACCATTTCATTGCACTTACAGGGTTTCACTTGCCGCCGCCGCCGCTGCCATCGGTTTCATCGGTTGCGGTCCGCTGCCATTCGATTTGTTGTTATTTCTGCCAGCCAGCCGCTTTTCATGCTTTTTTTCTTGCTTTTGTTTGTTGCCAGCGAAGGCAGCGGCTGCATTGTGTAATTTATACGCGCCAAGTCAAAATGAAGGCACTATGAGAAATACTCCTAAAGGTATTGAGTAATATGTTTCATTTTTGATTTTTAAATTTACTTATTTTATTTTAATTATATTTTTTATATAATTTATAGAAAGAGCTTCTTGAAGAAGCAATTTCAAGAGGGAGCTACCCAATCCCTTAACAGTGTCCTTTAAATAAATATATAACAAAAAGTATAAATAAAGTTTGCAAACATTTATTGATTTAAAAATAAAGAGCATATTTAAAATAATAAAATATAATAAAAATAACAAAATTACATTGAGGGAAATTAATTTATGGTATATATTTTACCTTAGACCCCTTAATTTCTTTTGTAAAATTCTAAAATATATAACCAAGTTCTTCAAGCAGCCTTAACTTTTCTTCAAGTGTCCCTGCACTGCTCACTGACGGCGGACGACTACGTGACCTCCAATTTGGGATCAGTTTCATGTGCGTTAAAGTGCACATGTTGCCACAGTCGAGTCGAACTCCCCCTTCCGATCGCGATTCGGTGTGGTCCGTCCGCCTTTGAAGATCGCCGCCTTGAAAAGTGAGACGACCGACGACCGGCCCGAGCCAAGCCAACAGCCAAGACCAAAAGAAACACACCAAAGCCATCCAAACTCACGCCCAAAAGTTTATATTCATATGCTAATTTCGCTTAGCGTTAAGACAGAAATATGGACAGTCCGCCGCCTCTACCGCCGCCGTCGCCGCACTTGTCGCCCCATGTTGACTTGTGGCTTTTCTCGGATCTCCCCGGCGGAGTACGACAAAATATCCAATTAAAATTGCCCAACGCTGCGACAAATATTGACTGCGGTTTTTCGGCTCTCTTTCTTCAGAAGGCACTCCCTTCTTTCGACGGGAAAAAACTGAAGGGAGGAAAATGGGAAGGGGCCACGACCACGACAGTTGATTACTTTCATATGGAAATCGACCGACAGTGGCTGCCAAATTGGGTGCCACTAACTAGAGTCGATATGACCATAAATATTTGATTCTGGGTGGTATAAATATCACAGTACTTCATTTAAATACAATAAGCTCAGTTGGAAAATATTAATTAGGGGAAGTAGAGTAGGATTTCCCTTCACTGAAAGTTTTAATTAATTTTAATTTAACGACCTTTGAAGTTTTAAATATTTGAGAAACCTTTTAGTACAGAAAAATAATTACCTTATTTTTAAAGAATTTTATTTGCCACTAAAACTTAATTATAAGCATTTTAAGACTTGTATTAAACTTTAGAACTTCGATTTAAAATTAACTAACTATCCAGATTTTTCGTATTAGAAATTGTATTTTGTATATAGTTTTAAGTCCATTAAATTATTTGACCATCTTAAATAATAACAAAAGAGTTTTTCGAACTTTTAAGGCCAGCTTTTATGATTTGAAAACAAAATTTGCTAAGTCTATTACTAATTATTTTAACCAAAAATAAAATTCCAAAAATATAAATTGTGGAATATTCTGCTAAGCTATATAAAAACGTAATTTTTGTAAAGTATGCGGCTATAGCACACAAATATTACAAATAATATAATAATTACAGATAAGGAATTCCTAAAGCCAGCTCTGTTTTTTTAATGAGCTTAATTCAAAGAATAAAGCCAATCCAAGACAATAAAAATTAAAATCCATTCTTTAAAATCCCCCAAAATGACGTCCAAGACATTTGAGTTTCCTGTGCGTAATTCACGCAACGTTAATGATTCACAGCCTCTAAAAAACAATCTCCAGTGCCATTGGTTTTTCTCTTTGCTTTTATTTTTGTTAACTTTTTTAACAATGAAGAAAACGACGTTGAAAATGTCTAGACAAGCGTACAACTCTTTCAATCGCCGCTCGGTGGCCCACTAATTAAGTGTGGAATGTTACAGCAATCAGCTCGCAGCTCGCAGCTCGCAGCTCGGTCTATTCAGGCGGCAGCAGGGTTACGTTCGGGCTCACTCGAGGTGGCCACAAATGGTCATTGAATGCGAGGCTCTTAATGAGGCCCCCAGAAAAAAAACAACAACAAAAAGAGCAATAATACAAAAAAAAAAAAAATTATATAAAAAACAAAAGCTGGCGGAGCTATCAACGCTCATGTGCGTGGACCCTGGACCACGTTGCGGGTGCGTACCTCCACAAAAAAAATTAAGTACAGTGGAGCTGACATAACTGGGAAAGGGAAAATATATTTTAGACCCTTAATATTTCTCCATTTTTTTAGGTAACTATTAATTATTTAATTTAAAAATAAGGTGACTTGAGGAGACAGTTTTAAGATCCTTATTATTCAAAGCATGACTTCCAGAGAAAGGTAATAAATTTAACCCAGAGAAAGGTCTCAATTCCAGCCTACTGAAACTCTCATTTAGGAAAATTCAATCTTCGGAGGCTCTCCTGTATTTTGGAGGTATTTTTCGTTTAGATGAGGGGTCCCACAGCTAAGAGTGATTATCGTGGCCATTGTTGCCCTCCGGTTTAATGTGATCTCATGTTGATTGATTGCGCACACCTGTGTGTGAAAGACGAACTGAACTCGTTCGCTTTTTTTGTTTCTCCCATTTTGGCTTTGGCTTTGGTTTTGGCCGTATTTTTTTGTCTCCCCAAAAACCGATCTTGATGGATTGGATTGGCTGGGATTGTTGGATTGGTAGAGAAAGCTTGGGGCTTTCATCCCGGCCTTTGTGTTATGCAATTGTTAACACAAAAAGACAAAAAGCCTTACTAAAAAGAGAGAGAAATAATTATTAGGGGCCAAAAGCTAAACAAAAGCGTAGCGTTTTTTGTGCTGCCTTTGCGCTTCGCTGACTTTTTGATGGACATTTGCAGTTTTTTGTTGTTGTTGTAATTGTTATTATTATTGCTGTTGTTGTTGTGTCTGTTTTTATTGTTATTATTGTTGGCAGTTGCCGGACATTGCTGGAGCTGCATGGGTGGCTCCCAATCGCAAAGCCATTGTTGGTGCGGCGGCGGCGGCCTGCAATTTGTATGAATTTCAAATTTCTTCAACATTGAGTATGAAAAAAATAAAGAAGAAGAAACAGCAACAACCTCAACACAGAAGCGGAGACGCAGTCAAGCAGTTTGAATGAATAATTTCCGCAGTCGTCGTTGGTCGTCTTCCGCTGTGGCCCCGTCTACAAAGATTCTGTTGTGCACTGCAGAAAATTAAAGAAAATTAGAAAACAAACAAAAGATAGAAAATAGAAGATAATATTAAAACATGTTTAAGTTTTCTTTTTTCCTCTATTTGTTTCAGGGAGAAAAGCAACGAAGTTTGCAGCGTACAAGCAAAAAAAAAAGTCGAAGGCGCATGCCTAAGTTACACAAAGATCCGTCAGAGATCGGGACTATAAATATGGCATGTCACTGATTTAAATAAAAAAAAAAACAATAATAAACCAATATCATTTATCAAATAAGCAAAAAAAAAAAACTATACACTTAAGGATAAGGTCATATTTTTTATAATTTTAGAAGTGTCTCCTTTTAACTCGTTACAAATAATGTGCATAAACTTATTACCATTTTTATATCTTATTAAAAACCACCTCTTCATATAAATATAATTAAATAAAATATATAAAACTAATAAGTGTGATCAGAATAAAATATTTTAAAGGCAGAATACATTAAATGGTTACTCTATAATTTATTTCAAAATAATTACAAGTATTCTGACTCTTGCCATTTCAGAGATATCTTTGTAAATGTTCCTGGGCTTTCAAAAGATTTTATACAACTAAAATTCACTTAAAATCCTACCTTTATTTTTATAAAAAAGGTCGAAATTGTTCTCTTGCAAACTCCTATATTTTTCTTTCAGAATAAACTCCCCATCTAAAGCCAGATTTTTTCCCAAGTGCACAGCTGCGGCTGTTTATCGTTGTTGGCTTCTCAGCGCCAAATGAAAATGAACACGTGCGTCCGGTTGCTGCGGCTCAGCTGCTGCTGCTGCTACTGCTGGTGCTGCTGTTGCCGCTGTTGATGTTGCCTTTACATATAAATAAATACAAGTATGTGGATATTGTGTGTGGCATTTATGAGGACGGACACAGGCAGACCCTGTGCAGCAAAAGCTGTGCTCGCCCCAAATCCATCCAACGAATTTCACTTTATTGATGGGCAACTGCACTTGAATTGCTTTGCAAGTCTCAAGCAAACGTATAGTACATATATGACCCACCTAAGCAAACACAAACGATTTGCGACGCTTCAGCGCACAACGAGGCGTATGCGCGATTTGCCATTAACATTAACATTAACAACAGCTGTTCCACTCGGCTCCACCGGCAAAAATAAACTTGCAGCGAGCGGCAGCAGCACCTGGATTTGATTCGATTCGATTTGCAGCCCCCAGCTCCGGTTCGCCTTGTGCGTTCAAAATCCACATTTAAATGCTAAAAGTGGGCAGAAATAAATGCGTTGGAGATGACATTCAAAATTGCACTGCAACCAAAAGGAAAGTAGTTTAAATATAAGATAAAAAGGTTTCAGAAAAGGCAGCGAAATTAATAGGAGTATAAAGAACGCCTTTAACTATTTTATCTTAATTTTATTTCTTCATATGCTCAAGAGTAACATTTTTTTCACACACAACTTCTGTGATCAACGAGCTGTGCAATTCTTCAGTAACAACAACACCATTTCATTCATTGTCTGTCGAGCAGCAACAATGATAAACCCCTCGACATCTGTAGGAAGTGGCTTTAGCATATATCACGCAGAAAAAAAACACAACAATGTGAGTGGAAATGGGGATATGTATATCCAAAAACCCCGCCCCAAGACCCCCTTATGTTTTGATTGAGCAGCGGAGCTTATCTCAGGCGAAGTAGTGACCCCGAAAATGAGTTGGCAAAGTCAGCAACAAGGAGCGAATTCGTCACGGACACAGCTCCGAATTTGATGGTTCACAGATTGCCATTTTGAACATGAATTTTAAGTAGAGCTTAAAATAACATAAAATGAAGGAAACAAATATTTAAAAAAATAAAATGGCTGCGCTAGAAAGCGACAAATATTTAATTTAATTATTTTTAGAAATCATTTTCTGACCAACATTATATTAAACGAAATATATACATAAGTCTAACAACAGGTTTTAGTCAGTCAATTTATCTCATTTTCCAGCTTAAATAAAAGAGAATAAAAAATGGTATAAGTAAAAATAAATCAAAAATGAGCCCCAAGTAAAAATCTTCCTTTATTTGATTTATTTCCTTTGAAATAGCAAAAACACAGCTCATAATTTGATCAAACTAGGCAGATTGCAAATAGAGCACTTTGGATAAAGATCTTGCAACATTCAGGAATTTTTGTTTTGGGAAAGGCAATTCCAATTCCAAAATGGAAAACCAAAACTGGCCGCCGCACATGTTGCTCAGCTGTTCGCAATTACTTTTTGGAAGTAGCCGCGACCACGACGTCAGAGATACAAATCAAAGACATTGCCACAATTGCGTAACAGCCGGCACAACCCCATCGCGAGATCCAAGATCATGGGGTTCTGGAACTGAAAGCAAAAGAAATGTGTGCTCTTCAGGTGGCGGCAACGAGTTGAGGATGTGGATGAGGATGGACTGCGAGTGTTGTGGGGCTGCCATTTGCCGGAACTAAGCGACTTCCGCTCCATTCGAAGAGCAGGCGTGCAACACGAACTGGGTTCACCTTTTGGTGAATTTTACGAAGCTAATGTACTTAGAGAAAATATTTTAGACAAAAGGAATTAAAATAAATGTAGAAATATGAAAGAGAAAAGTAAATCAAGACTTAAAGAATATATAATAATCAAATTACACGGTAGAATAATCAAAAAATAATGTAAGTAAAAATCTTTCTTAAATATTAATCGATGTTTTTCAGATTTATCGTCAAATACAATGTATTTCCAAAAAAATCCTTTTCCGTAAAATTCATTCAGCAACGCTTACTGATAATACCCTGCTAAAACAGTTTACTAAATATAACTGAAATATTACCAAGTTTCTTGATATTTTTGTATGTGAAATCGATTTT
This sequence comes from Drosophila auraria, assembly GCA_008042615.1. NCBI lineage: Eukaryota > Metazoa > Arthropoda > Insecta > Diptera > Drosophilidae > Drosophila > Drosophila auraria. The sequence continues at coordinate 30,077 of VNJW01002707.1, forward strand.
AAATCGATTACAATTGATGTTTTAAGCTTTATTATTAACTACCGTTTAATTAGTAATAAAAACGTTCTCAATCAACTTTGTAATTTTTTAATAAGGTATTATTGCTCATCAATGTTAATACTCATGATACCCTCTTAAAACAGCTCATTAAATAAATAAAAGAATCGATGTTTTTGTATGTGTAAGTCGATTTTAAATCGATTAACATGGATAATTTATCACCTTTAACATGAAATACATTTTAGTTCCTAATAAAACTCTTATCAATGGACTTTAAATTGATTTAATTAAATAATATTGATATCTTTGATCTCTTTTCTCTCTAAAAACCCTTTATTACCATCTTTCTTCTCAGTGTGATAAGTGTGCGATCCTCATGCTCCAGATTGACAAACAACACGTGTGACTGATGGAGTGAGCGACTGAGTGAGTGACTGGCTCTGGGCAAGTGAATGAATGAACGTACGAACGGATGGCTGCTTGGATGGATGGATGGATTGGACGGATGGGGATTGAGTGAGTGAGTGTGTGAGGGGGTGAGGGGGTGAGGAGCAGAGAGGGTGAGTGGTGATCGAGTGTGGGGCAATGGCAATCAATGTAATGTTTATGCTGACGCTGGGGCCCACAACATCCCAGGGATCCCAGATCCCAGGCCAGAAGATCTGGCGACGGAAGCTGGAACCAGATTCAGATTCAGATTCAGGACCACAAATTGCTTTCAATTACGTTGCATGCGACTGCTCCCGTTTTTATATACGCCGTCATTGTTGACGTGTCTCCGTTGGCAAGTTTTTGCCCCTTCTTCATCTTTGGAACACGAATCGGCTGGCTTCAGCTCCATCTGGGCCATGTTTCGTGCTCTGTGCTGCGGCGATGATGATCTCGGTGTGCGACTGATCGAGTTGCGTATTTATCTGGCGACTGTGGCAACTGCACTCTCGACAGCCACATCATTGTCCCCATCAACGGTTGTACTATGGCATTGGGACGACAGGAAAGGGCTTAAAATTTACATAATTAAAAATTCCGGACAAAGAAATTCGAAAGAAAATTGTCTAGGGAAGAGAATTCTTATTTAAATTCCAATAAGTATTCCTTTTAAATAGTTTTTATCAAGAAAAAATATAATAGACCCAAGCAATTGCCAATAATTAATTTTTAGGTAATATTTTTATAAATAAGGATACAAATATTTAATGAAATTATGAAAATATTTCCACATTTTAGTAATTAAAAATAAATGTACTTGAATTTAAATAAAGTTATTATAAAAATCAAACTAATAAAGGTTTATATTTGATAATTTCTTGTTTAAAACAAATAAAAACTTCGTTTTACCATTTTTTCTATTCATCTCCACAGTGCCCAACTTTTTTCCTTTGTTATTTTTTATGACTTTGATTTTAAGCATCGGTTTCAGCATTAAAATGTTCCATTATAAGACCACCGCCCCATTCCCATTCCCCTCAAGAAACCGCAGCAAATTACTTGCGGAAGTGTGCCACGCCCACTAAAGTGCATGTTTGACCCATCGCCGTGGAGTGGAATCGGAGCTGGGAGTCCATGAGATTGTCCATGTGGGCCTCTACGATTGAGTTACTCAGCGCAGCGTCATCATCATTATCATTATCGTCCTCGTCGTCGTAGTGATCTTTGTTTTGGTCCATTCGCATCCTTCAGCTGCGTGCAAATTTGTGCTTTTTAAAAACAAACTAAAGTTGAAAATTATGTCAAACCAGTTCCGATCTCCGATCTCGTTCTGCATCTCCGAGTCCGCATCTGGATCTCTGGAGTTCCGATCTCCTTTCAGCAGCTTCCAGACGGGAATTGAGTAATTTGTTGCAAAGACAATTAGATGCAACAGATTGTTGACTAAGTGACTGAAACGTTTACGGATGAGTTTGGTCTTTGCATCCTCGGTGAAAGGAAGTCAACGAGGAGAGTCGACGAGCAGCTCATTTCGAACCCATGAAGATGTCTTTCTGGGCCCGGAGGCTAACAGTTGGACTCGGAGGAATGATGAGGCGCTGACAACCTGGGCTGAGAGGTGAGCACTGAAAGAAGAAAGAGATTTTATACTTAATATACAACATTTCTTTTAAAAAAATATTTTATTTAATAAAAAATTATAAGAACAAAAGAAATTATTCATTTTTTTCTATGTATTTTGGATTTTCCCCCTTTTAATTTAAGACAAAACCCAAACATCACTATTTTCATTCTGAATTTTTGTAAATTTCCTAATTTCTTAAAGTGCATTTTACCAGAAGAGAGAGACAGAGTTCAATTGAGTTCACTAGGCAACGGCTCAAATGAAGATCCCACCGCAGCGAGCAGCCTGAGATTGGACCCTCGTAGCATTTCATAATTTTCAGCCAATTATGCGAAAATTGGCCAGCGTCTCTTCTGGGGGCCAGAGAGCCAAAACAAACACAGACCTTGGGCCCGAGTTAATGACATTGAATGGGGTCAGGTCCCAGTCGTGGAAGAAGCACCAACCAACAACAAAATCAGAAACCCCAGAACCACAACGAGTACGAATCCGAGGAAAGATTGCTGACAGCAATCAACAGTTGTGGACTGCGGCTCTTGCCGCATGTGAGTGTCACTCTTTCCCCACAAAATCCCCCTCTGATTTAGCCCCTTTGGCAGTCAGCAGTTTTGTGTCTGGCAGAAATCACCAGGTGTACGCATATGCGACTAAACAGAGGCTCTTTTCTATAGGAAAAAATAATTAAAGAGTTCTGTGATCTTAAGAAAATTATAGTGTAAACCTCAAATAGAAATACCGCCTCAACAGGGCCAGGCATAATTTTTATGAAGATGTTAAACCTCACAAAATAATGTAGTTTTATGGAAAATTAAAGCCAAAAGCAGGATTATTTGCAGATTTATTTTAATATATAAAAAAAAGGTATCCTCCATCATTTTAATTTATTAAAATCATTATTATTAAGTATTTTTTTCAAGCATGTTATAAGTTTACTAGGATCGCCCAGTGGGGGAAAATCCCCCACTCTACCAACTGTCGACGTCTTTTCATAATGCAAACAAACGATGTTCTATTTCAAATGAAACATTTTATTTTGAATGAAAGAAGATTTGAAACATTCCCTGATTATGTGCAGTAACATCCAATCAAGAATTAAAATGAAGATTTGAAACATTCCCTGATTATGTGCAGTAACATCCAATTAAGAATTAAAATGATATTTTGGAACTTCCGAATATTTTGAAGTCGATTTGATCAAAATGCAATATCAAAACCTTCTAATAAGAAATCGGTATTGTCCACATGAAAATTGGTATTAGTGACAATGATCTTGCCATCGGTTTCGCAAGTTTGGATTCTCTTGCTGAGAGCCAATTCCAATAGAATT